>CABHPR010117656.1:0-23019 GCA_902168415.1 Peromyscus melanophrys
GGGGAAGGTGTAAACATCTATGCCTCAGATAGGGCAGGCCAAGGAAAGAGTCCTGCTTAAGTACAGCTTGGTAAATCAGTGAGTTTCTATTTTACTCACAAAAGTGTGTGTGACTCACAGAAAGCCCGTCTCAGCTGTGTCTCCAGAGCTGCCTGCCCAACTTCCATGAGTCTTAGCCACCTGAGTCTCCTTCCTCAACTTCCAGCAACTGTTTACTGCTTATGTAACCTCAGAGAGGGGCCTCAGGAGTCCTGCAAGTCTCATGAGCTTCCTGGGCCTTGTGAGCAGAGGAAACAGACAACAAAAGCTCTGTAGCAGTCTGAGTCTTGGGGCTCTGCAGAGCTCAGGTCTGCAAGGCTGCACCAGAGGCGGAAGATGATGCGTTAGGCCGTAAAGAAGGTAATAGGAAAAGCTCCTAGCTGTGACCAATGGTCAGTGATCAGCTGGGCCCAGGCACACATGTATTAAACAGGGTTGACAGAAGTGGGAGCAGGTGTGCTCAGCAGGTCAGAGGTCACATTCCTTCTCCCCTCCTGCAGCAAGTGTCTGACTGGTGCTTTTCACCACATACCCTGGCTAGGAGATAAACCTGAGTCCATCTTTAAATTTCTTTTTTAAGATTTATTTGCTTTATGTGTATGAGTTTTTACCTGTATGTATGTATGGGTACCATGGATGAAGTGCTCACAGAGGTCAGAAGAGAGTGTTTGATCCCTTGGAGGTACAGATGGTTGTAAGCCATCATGTGTGTGCTGTGAATGGCACCAAACCCCAGAATGCTAGAGTTGAACAAGTGCTCTTAACCATAGAGCCATATCTCCAGCCCCGGGTCCATCTTTTAATCAAGTCTTGCATTGTGTAAAACTGGTATTAGGCACAGGCTGCTTATGTGTTTCAGCTGAAAATTAGAGCAAACTAAAGATAAAATGGATGTCTGTTTAATTATTGCTCTTCCTCCATCTCTACCCCCACCTCAAGCCTATTTGCTTACAAAGAACAGCAGCCCTGTGCTAACCTCCTGAGAACACTACAAAATAACAATCTCCTTTTCTGTAGTAAGAAAGCTGAAATCTGTGTTTCTGCCGTTGAACCTTATGGTGTAGCTATCAGCCTCCACGTTCTCCAGCTGGTCCGGTTCTTAAAACAAATGGATTCTCCTAAAGCACCCCAAGAGATAACAGTATCCACAGATAAGGTTTCCTTAGGGGAACTTAACTGGCAGTCAGAGGAAGGGGGTCTTCTCCCATCCTCAGAGGGTTGTGCTGAGCAGTCTTTCTCTTTTTCTACACCCACCCCCCTCAGGGAAGCTATGTGTCTGCAAGGGCCTATTATGAGAAAGCCCTGAGGCTGGTTCCAGACAGCAAGCTGCTGAAGGAAAATCTAGCCAAGCTGGATCGCCTGGAGAGAAGGTTACAAGAAGTCCGAGAAAGGGATCAAACATAGCTCCGAGGACACAGTCACGTGGGACTCAGCAGGCTGGAAGAGGACAGAGTGGGGGTGGTCTTGCTCATACACAGCAGGCTCTGCCAGCCAGGCAGTCCCCTCCTGGTGGCACATCAAGACAGCTGCTGGGGACTGTGCTGAGTTGTTTCCATGAAGGAACAAACAGCCAAGGCGAGCAAGCCACCTACAGGGAAGGGAAATAGCCTGTTACAGGTTCCTCTGTGTCAGTCCCTGATCCCAGGATGCAGACACTGAACTCCATTCTTACTGTAGCCCAGAAACACAGAAGCTTGGAGTTCTGTAGAGGAGACAGCTGTTCATAAGGAAGGATGTGTCCTCTGAAGTCAGCTCTTGGTGAAGTCTACTTGTGGAAGTTTAATTCATTCTCAAGAATCAGGAATGGGTGGTAAAGAGCATTGGTAGAGTCTTGTGGAAGTCATAGGAACAGGGCACTTGATCACTGGGCTTGGTCTAATAACTCCCAAGAGTATCACTAAGGACCTTTGGAGAAGTACATTAAATTCCACTCTGATATTTGCTTTTCCAGTGCCTAAAACATGAGGGGATCTTCTAGAATTGTATGTGGGTATCTTTATTTCTACAGGAAAAATCTCCCTGAGCAGTAAAAATGAGCTGAGCATCCTTGATTCTTTATGAAAATGTTTGAATTGTATTCCAAATTGTACTAGAGTTGTGTCTCCACGCTGAAACTTCTCAGTGCATTAACCAGGAGACTCCCACCCTGAAATATGCTGCTCAGGTGGGGAGCAGCAGGGTGCACTCTGCATGGATGTGTTCAGGGGTCAGTCCAGAGAAGTGCTCTCCTTTATTCTCGTAAGGTCGAGACGTCGTGAGATTTATTATTTTTAAAACATTGAGGAACCTTTACATTGTATTACAGAATTCCTCACAGATTGAGTTGAGGGAAGAAAGCTCTATTATTGACTTTTGAGTTTTAGTAGGAATTCTGTACTTAAAAGACAAGTGACCAAAAGCAGACCATCTGCTTAGTAAGTTTGCAGACTCCATGGAGAATGCTCTAAAACTCTCGGGTAAAGTCTAAATTCATAATTTTTTAATAATATATTTATATTTAAAAATGAGGAAGGCAAAGTTGAAATCATAATTTGACATTATTTTTAGTGTTATTTATTGTATAACTTATAAAATATTTAATATATATATCCACATGTCTTGTTTTTTTTCTCTGTACATAGTCATTTTGATAGCAGCTCTCAAAACCAATCACATGAAAACTGCAAAATAAGAAAGCTTTAACAGTCTCCCCAAATAATACTGGTTATTTGCCACTTAAAGCTAATGGAATTCGGGGTCAGCTCAGTGTCTGGGTAGTCAGTGAAGGAGCTGGGTACCTGCTTCTAACTGGTACTTATCAATGGAAACAGAGACACACAGGAAATGCAGGTCCTGATGCTGAGCCAGTTGTCAAACACACACGACAGCCGGAAAGCAAAGCATCTCACCTGCACAGCCAGAGGGAAAGCCCCCTGCTTCTTGCAACCCAGCATCAGGATGCAGTGCCTCTGTATGCTATTTTTCTGGCAGGTAAGTTGAAATAAATGGCTGAAAACTTATTTGAAAAGACACAATGAAGCCGGGTGGTGGTGGCGCACGCCTTTAATCCCACCACTTTGGAGGTAGAGGCAGGCTGATCTCAATGAGTTCAAGGCCAGCCTGGTCTACAGAGTGAGTTCCAGGACAGCCATGGCTACACAGAGACCCCACCCCCACCCCAAAAAAGGGCATTTGACCCAGTGCATACCTGCTTTGGGGCCGGTATTTGTCACTGTCACCTGATGTATGTAATTGTCTGTCAGTGTCACATATCATTAATTGATCCAGAATCTTATTTTCTTCTTCCAAATAAGACATTTTTAGTACCAAGGTAAAAACTATGTACTATAGGGTTTATTATCAAGTAATTCCAAGCCCCTAATTTGGAAAGCAGGGGTCCTTGGTCACATCTTAGTACCACTTTGTAGAATAGTATTTACCAAAATGGGTGCATTAAAAACTAATGAAACAGATTGAACTTCAAAGTTTGACATAATTCTGCCTTATGTAAAGTGCTACAGAAGGTCTCCGTGTAAACTTGTTGGAATAATTAAAAAGGCAATTACAACATAGACGTTTCTAAGGAGAAAAGGCCACATGGTGTCTAGAGACTGCTGCATGGGGCCTCTCCTTTCTCATTTGTCTGCCCACTCTGACATCTCCCTGAGCAGTAAAAATAAGCACTGTTTAAAAAGAGAAACAAAGTCAGTGTGCTTTTTGGCTTGGATATTGAATAAGTCAATGAGAGAGTTTCCATGGTAGATATGTTGCCTGGCAGAAAATCAGTTACGAAGTGTGTTTTCAAAGCTGTTGAGTGTATCTTGTAACATGCTGTTTGGTTCTTGTGATGTGGACTAATCCGTGGGAGTCATCCTTATTACAGTAGAAGCAGAGATCCTGGCTTGTGAAAATGCATCTGATTTGTCATTAGCAGGCTTGTGCTTCATGAGTGACTGGAGAGCTGTTTCTGAAATCTAGGAGTAGAGCTAGCTTTGTGCACGAAAATACTCTGCTGGCAATTCTAACATTGTCATTGTCCTCATCATCGGTACTGAGAATTGGACCCAGGACCTTGTACATACCAGGAAGCATTCTCTCCCACTGAGCTCTATTCTCAGCTAAAATTATTCTTAGGGTTTTGTTTTGTTTTATTTTTTACAAGAGTCTAGCGTGTGTCTCAGAATTCTGTAACATGCCCTGGCTAGGAAGGAGGAGACAAAGAATGAATCAGGAGTTGCTTTGCCTGGGCTGAGCCCCCAGCATGGAGTTTCTGGGGTTCTTTCCTCTGCTACACATAGAGCCCTTCACATCCCTGGAGCCCCTCCCCCACCATTTGCTGTCAGGCCTGCCCATCATCGTCCCTAGACCAGTGCTTGTCATGAAATCCACCCGGCGGCAGTCCATTCATGTGCCCTTTGACATAGAAGCTGCAGGAATGGCTTTGGTGGCTTACTTCAAATTTGGGGATTATTTAGTAAGGATTTTTCAAAAATGATTCAGATGTTTCAGGTTATTAATGTCCTTTATAAAACCTGATTTGGTGGTGGAACTCAGGTGAATGAACCAAAAATGCAGAAACCATGGGGGGTGGGGAGTGCTCTTTGAGGGGCTGGGGGCCTTGTTTGCTTTTGTGGTTCTGACCTAGAACTTCATGTGCCAGGCAAACCCTCCTTCTGTCACTTGCTACCAGAGACATCTCAGCCCCAGACTCGTTTATTTTTGAAGGTTATCACAAAGCAAAGAGGTTTCTGGTCTTCATCAGTATGCAGGTCCTCTTCTGAAGTCTGCAGCAAAATTTCAGAGGCCCTTTTCAGCTTTCAGCCAAGATTAAATAAAAAATTCCAAACCACACAGTAGAATCCAACCTGAGGTGACTGAACCGAGGGAGAAAAGAAAGCAAATGTCCCGTATCTTGTGATTGTTAGCAGAGAGTCTACATCCTTCTGATCACAGAAAGCAGGGGCTGGAGGGCGGCCTTCCCTCCTACACAGGGGCTCTCAGCACTGGCTGCCCTTAGAGAACAGCTAGGACTCCTCCAAACTCCCTAAGACGAGCTTTCTGGGCCCAGCATAGTCCTGCAGGGATGACTGCTTTAAACAAGGCTTATGACTTCTACCAAGGAGAAGTGGGTATTATCATGAAATTTTTATTTCTAGCTACTGGACTGAAATGAGTCAAAGAATTCTAAAGGTTGAGTCATTGCCCCATGGGTTGGTTAAGGCCATTATTCCTAGACTGACCAGCAGGTGGTTGAGTAGGGTGACTTTATGCTTGTGGCAACTGGACTACAATTTGTCCTTCTATTTAGAAAATGCTTGGGTGTCAAATGGAGAGGCACCGCCTTGCCATTTGCACACACCAGGCAAGATGCCAAGGATAAGAAATAAACAAAAAACCTGATACCTTTTTACTCTTAGAAGGTGTCCATGGCGCAGAGTTTGTCCCTTTCTGCCTGGCACACAGACACTGGGGCTTTGTTATTTAGTTCTTGATTGCACTTACTAAAACATGTTTTTGATGAGCTGAATGTAGTGGTGAACACCTTTAGTCCCAGCACTTGGGAAGCAGAGACAGGCAGATCTCTGAGTTTGAGACCAGCCTAGTCTACAACAAAGCAGGACAGCCAAGGCTACACAGAGAGACCCTGTCTCAAAAAACCAAACCAAACGAATAAACAAACAAAAAACAAACAAAAAACCCTCCTTTAAAAAAAAAAGAATCATGGGCAAAACGGCCTGCTCTTGTCTGTGGTGGATCCACCCAGGGGAATACTAAACCTTTAGATTAGTACTGACACTGAGAGCATGTAGCTATGGTAGAGGTAGGCTGTTTCTTTTTCTTGTTTTCAAATCACACTTTTGATTGTAGGCTGGCATCACTCAAATACAGCAAAACCCAAGTATCTAAATGCTATCCTTTTACATTTAAAAAATGTAAATGTCTGTCAAACCTTTCTTTCAGACTGCAGCTGTATAAGCTAAGACTTTAGAAAACCAAAAACCAGTATCGGAAATATTACAATTCTTACCATTGTTCTCAGTTTTCAATGCAAAGCATGTTATATAGTTTTGAAAACACTTCTAATATTTTTGTTTCTGTGAGTTCTTTGTTCTGAGATAGGAGATAAAGTAACCATAGTACAAAACATGGCTTCATATTAGAGTGGGACCACAGGAGGGATAAAATATCTGAAGCCATCAATTGGTTCATATTAAAATAGTCAATTTTCATCACCAGGGCTCTTCCGATTAAAACCATCAGGACATGTAAATTAAAACAAAACAAAACAAAACAAAAACCTAGCACCTCATAATACACAGCCCTGGTCTGAGTGAAAACATGGGTTGCCAGTCATTCCTAACTGGAAATGTCTGCATGCAGAGGTCCGGGATATCGCCTCCTTGTCAGGGGCAACGGTTTGTATTTGTAGTGAGTCTGGAAGTTCCTGCTGTGCATATCCTTTAGCTGCTGGCCCGCCCATCGTGGGGACACACTAGTTCAAGATTAGTGCTTCCGAGTTCTAATTCTAGCGTCACTCTAAGGAGTTACCTCACAAGAGCAGGTTAGTCCGAGTCTCAGTGGAGTTTGTCACCCATGAAGCACTGCCCTGTCCAGTGTTTCCAGGAATATGATGAGCCTCCAAAATGCATTAAAAGGCACCATGCATCTGTGAAGAAAATGATCTTATTCCTGACTGTTCTTACTAACAACCACAAGGACATGCAGACAAACAACCCTGGGAAGACTGGGCTGCCTGAGTGTGTTAACATGGTAGAAGTAACTCTTACTTTACAGTCGTGCTTAAAGTCCTTACGGTGACCCTGTCAGTTTCCTGGGAGAAAAGATAATGTCTTCTCCCTGGGAACTGAGGTGTCTGTGGGAGCCAGGGATATGTGGAAGTTGCTGTGTTTGCTGTCAGGACTTTGTCCTTTGTTCCTACTGCTCAACGTTCCTATTTTGGTTGTATATAAATGTACACCTGTGTTATTTTTGCTATGCTGCTTAAAATATTTCTCTGTTTAAGTCTGACTGTATACTTTGCCTAAGTCTTTCAAAAATGAAATTTATGTAAATGTCTATTTTATATAAAACATGGTAAAATAAGAATTCTGTCTGGCCTCAGTCTCTGAACTTCTCTGATTAGAATCCACCAATAGCCATTTTGCTAGTGTGCCTGCGCTTCAAAAGCAAAGATGGTCTGTCCATCATCTTTCAGGCCACACAGTAACTGTCTACTTCTCACCCACACCAGACTCTACCTCCAGGCTCAACTCTGCCTGCTTGGTAGGTGCCCCTGGGCCTTTATGGTACAAATGGAAGTTAGAAGGCAAGTTTCCCCCCAATACCCTGAACTGCATCCACTGCTGTACCCGGACCACGTGTCTCTGGGCTCAAGACTTCGTCCTCTCCATTAACCTCCTTGTTGGCTTTTACAGATTCTGTCTTAAAGCTCACTAATGGGTGGAGACACAAGCACTCAATCACTAGCACAAAAGGGGAGAAAACACCACAATCTCCATCAAAAACAAGGAAAAACCCTTCCTTTAGTCCTCCATCTCATCAATAGCTGCTACATTTTTTTCGCCACACAATCACACTCTTTCTTTGGTGACCTGGCATGTTTACTCAGGGTTGTTGACAGGGGCAGGGAACCTCAACAGTAGTAGCTATACCACAGGAAAAATTGTCTCTCCTGCCCCCCAGCAATCATTAACTGCCTTTATATCCTCGGAGAAGATGGGGCATCACGATCCCCTCCTGCTCTATGGTGGGATGTCAGCAGCCCAACTTTGGTCTTGTGCTGATAATCAAACTTCAGAGAGCGCAAGAGTACAGCCACACTTTTTAAACAGCAAACTGCTACTCTAGGGAACATGTCAAAATCAAAGGTAGATATCCCATGTGCCACAAGTTCACTCCAGGGCAGGCCAGTCCCCTCCCTGAGACTAGTGTCTTTTATTTATCTACATGTTCTGTTATTTTAAGTATCATTGGACTGTTTCTCCACTACCATAGACAATTTCTACTTGCCATGCATTATCTTATTAGTAGATCTGAAGTTAACTAGCCACTTGCCACTCTGTATTATAATTCATTTCCCCATGAATGGAAATGCTTTGTTATGGTAAGCCTGCACTGGATGAATTCTCTACATTAGGATAAAGTCTCCCATAAGACCAAGGGCTTTCAATTCTGGTAACAAAGCAGGCTGTGTAGTAACAAGGAATGAGACTGTGCCCAGTTGTATGGAAGGAACCAGAGGACATAGACAAAGCTGTGTGGACCACATGTGGGAGAGTGAGGGCATAAGGTCTGGGAACCACTTGGAGAGACTGTCTGCATGGCATGGGCAGACCTGGATCATTGTGTCCCTGCAGTTACACACAGCACAGGTGCCCCACTGCAACATGGCTTTACTCCAAAGGCTTTTGGGTGGGTTTTATATCATCCTTAACTGAAAAAGAGTGTTGAGTCTATGTGGGACTTTGAGCTTCACTGGAAAACAGCGTGCACCTGGGGTGAGCATGAGGGCCCAGTGGGCAATCCTCATGACACTGGGGAAAGAAAGCAGAACTCTGGGAGGAAAGACTCAGCAGGCCACCAGCCAGCCAGTCCACACTGGGATGCCTCCAAGAGGGGATGCAAGCTGGGAAGCTGAATATTTTACCAGCTCTGCCCCAGCCCTCATTTCTCTGGACTTGGATCATAAAAATCAAATAACACTCTTTTGTAGTCGGAAGTTTTCCTGTGCCCTTCCTGGTCCTGCAGCTACTCGGTCCCAAGTAAACACACAGAGGCTTATTATTAATTACAAACTGTGTGGCCTATGGCTTTAGCTTCCTGCTAGCTAGCTCTTTCATCTTAAATTAACCCATTCCTATTCATCTATATGTTGCCACATGGCCATTGTGTTACTGGTCTGCTGGCATCTTGTTGCTCCTTTGGTGGTGGCTGGCATCTCTCTTGACTCTGCCCTTCTCTCTGTATCTCTATTTGGATTTCCCACCTAGCTATAAGCTTTCCTGCCATAGGCCAAAACAGTTTTATTTATTATCCAGTGGGAGCCACACACATTCACAGCATACAGAAAGACCTCCCACAGCAGTCTTAGGTCCCTGCACCTGCGCTTACCATTTTGAGTGTCTTTTGCTCCCCAGTACACGTATCTGCTTCTACTTGTCTGCCCTCCCAACTCCAAGAGACAGTGGAGCCCTGGGCAGAGGAGCCCAGGATTGTTAATGCATTCAGAGTGTCCTCTTAGGCTTGCCCTTAGAGTCTAATTAAATATAAGTTCACTAATAGTCTGGGTTTTGTTCCTTTCCCATCCTCAGGCTTATTGCCATACAATATTGATGGAGAAAATACTGACATGGTATCTTACTAATGAATTAATTTTACTTACCGTAAACAACATATCACACAGCATTTGCTCTGGCTTTTGAAGCTGATGGTAAATACTGCAACCCAGGAAAGTAGTGAATGTGAACTTTCTTGAGGGTCAAGAGCTTGGACAGGTTTCTTAGAAGCTTAACAGTAAAGTGTTGAATCTCCTGCTTTGAGAAGTGCTTGCTTGCATCTAGCATGGATTCCTGGGTTCAATGCCACCATCTCTGCATCCTACTCTAGTCTGCAGATTTCATTAGGTTTTCCAAGGCAATAACCACCTTGTTCCTCAGATCTGTTGTAGGCCCCTTGACATACAGAGGGACCTCCTGCCATGGGGACACCTCTCCTAGGGCCAGATTGGAGCAGGAGGCACTAGGAAATCTAGAATGACCAGGGTGACAGTGAAGCAGAATGATCATGAGGGACACCTGAACCCGGAATTGCAACAGGTACAGTCCTATAGTGCCCTGAGAGAACTAAAACAGCAGTTTCAGCTCACCTTCCTCACTTGGTGTCAGCAGTCTGTGGGCAAGGAGAATTCAGAGATCTCATGGAGACCGTGGAGCTTCTGCCTGGGGATGGACTGCTGCTGCTGACCTGTAACTCCCAGAACCTAGGTGAGTGAAGACCCCTAGATCTGCCACCAGACGAGGCTCACGTCTCCACGGCTTGCTCTGGATTTCCTATGCTTGTGGCCAGTATGGGCCCAGAAATTCCCAAAGGGAGGCCTGACTTGGTGAAATGCTCTGAACTGGGAGTTTGGGGCTTTCTGCTAAGGTGTCTCCTCCTTAGAGCCTAGTGGTCCTGGTATCTTCAGCGCAGACTCAGTTCTCTAACTAAATCTAGTGTCAGAGGTAGGGCTGGTTCTCTCCTGTCCTGGGTCTTCTCTTGTTAGGGCAGCATGGGGCCTGAACACTGTGGGGTGTTCTTAAAAGAATCCCAAGAAATTTAAGGGGGATTTTTTAAAGCTGAGTGACTTCAGAGCTTCTGTGCCAGGCCTGGGGAATCTGGCTGAAATCTTGACAAAGTGAAGTCTGAAACACAGGCTGTGTATGTGAGTATAGCCACCTGTGTGGGTTCCGGCAGCACTGAGGTGTGGAATCCAGGTATCTGATGTAAAAAGCAGGGAAATTGGCCTGGAATCTGCACTCCTCAGAATTAGTAGCTGTAAAGGCTCGATAGTTGGTGGATATTAGGTCAGAACAGTGACATCCATTGCTTTCTATTTTTTTAAGTGCTCATTTTAAAAAAAGATTTATTGTATGTGTATGTGAGAGGCCAGAAGAGGGCATCAGTTCTCCTGGAACTGGAGTTAGGCAATTGTGAGTTGCCATGTGGGTGCTGGGAACTGAACCCTAATCCTCTACAAGTACAGCCAATGCTCTTAACTCCTGAGCCATCTCTCCAGCCCCCTAAAAGTACTTAATGCATTTTCCAGGATTCTGTATGTCCAGAGAAAGTAGGCACAGTGTGTTGACCTTGAGTAACAAATTTATCCTTTGCTTCCTTTCTAATTGTTCACCAAGTGAAGAATGCCAACGGTCTCCCCCATAGCTGTCTCATACGTTAAAAAAGGCTGTTCACAATGTTCCTGCTTCTGTCTTTTTTTGGGGAAGGGGGTTTGTTGTTTTGAGTCAAGGTTTCTCTGTGTAGCCTCTGGTTGTCCTGGAACTCATTCTGTAGACCAGGCTGGCCCCAAACTCAGAGATCTAAAGGTGTGCACCACCACACCCAGCCCCTGCTGCAGTCATTTTGTTTTGGTTTGTCAGACAAAGTAAAGACCAGTGATGTTGCTACATAAAGGGTAAGAGAGTAAGTAGGAAACTGAAACCTTTCCATCTTTAATACTGTAGTGTTTTATAAAGTTAAACCAAGAACCAGAAGGTAAAGGGTAAGTGCCAGGGCCTCACACAGTCATACAAGGCCAAAGTTCTGGGGACTGACACACAGCAGCTGAAGTAAATCCTAATGGATGGTGTGCTGAGGGAACAGACCGTCACTTCATGGCACAGCCATATCTGATGGGAGCGGCAGAAGTCATAGAGCCAGCACAGCTGCTTGACAAAGATCCAGCAAAGCTGAGCCACATGATGGCTGCCATGCCACCTTTGGTTTTCATCTCCACCTGCTGCACATTTGGGGGACTTTTAATATTTTCACAATTTGGGGATATTGGATTGATGGAAAATTTCTTATGAATCATTTATGCCTTCTCCCAGGAGTGCTGCTTCTAAGCTTCCTCAGGACAGAACATACTACCCCTCTCACTTTTAGGGAGATATCCTTATGCCTTGTAGGTTGTGACGCACATAAAGAAGCCAGAGGTCTCTTTATGAGGCTATGAAACATTCTTGAAATGTCTGTCCCTGCACTTACCCAGGAGCAAGATAATCAAAACAAACTAAATTTTAAAAAGTCAACAAGATTCAGTGGGCTAGAGCAGTTGGCCACAGATCAGATTGCAAGCCTCTTCCCACTTTACGCTCAGGCAATTACATGGCATATACAGCAACAAAGTTAGATTAGCTGAAGTTACCTCTGCCCCACACAGAGACTTATATTGATGAGCAAAGAATGGAGGAAAGATGATAAAAGAATGAGATGTCAGGACCTCCCTTTCTTAGAAAAGTTAGTACATGCAGACTCACTGTGGTATCATATGGCCATGGAACAACAGAATGACAGGATTAGACATATAAAAAATTCTATAAATATATAAAATGTAAACATTGTATTATGCCAGAATTTAAATAATAACTTCAGCAGCTTTGGCATGAGGATTTTTCTTGGGCACTTCTGACCATTAAGAGTTAATAATACACTGCTTGGGACATGGCAATCTGCCCGGGCTGGCTTGGGAATTTTGTTTTGCTCTAGTGTCCTTGAAGTCACAAAAGCTATTAGCCTGAGAACAGGATGTCATATGCCTCTAGATTCTTAAAAATTGGGTTGTGGGGTTAATGAGTAAAAATGATTATAAAAGATAATTCTGTTTATCAATGATGTCAAAACTTGAGGGGAGATGATTGGAAAAGATAACTCTGTTTATCAATAATGACTAAAAGATGAGCAAGAGGAAGTGAAACACATGTCCCAAACCAAAAATGATATGATCTATGTTTTGGAACAACATGAATCTATTTCTGCTTACTGAATTCTGTATAAATAAAAAAGCACTCCAGCTGCTAGTTAGGCTATAAGATTCTTTCGACCACCGTGGCCTGGCTCATCCTTCCCTTGCTGACTTCTTACCTCCTCTCAGGACCTGTCAACCTCTGGAGCTGACCCCTGGCAACTCTAGCCACCAGCAATAGTAATGTGTGGAGGACAGTTAATCATTTTCACAAGAATACATATGTCCAAATATATTATATGCTTCAAATATGAATAGTTTTGATTCTCTCAGAGCTTGAAGATGGCTCTGTGCTTTCCTAAATAAAGAGTTTTACAAAACATTATTTTATAAATATCGAGTTTCCTTTTTGGGTAAATGTAGCTGGAGAGTTTTCTGTCCAGGTCCCTCCAATCCCCGGCAGTCTGACAGCCCACTTATAAAATAAACACACAGACGTTTATATTATTTAAACTGTTTGGCCTAATGGCTCAGGCTTCTAGCTATCTAGTTCTTACATCTTAAATTAATCCATTTCTATAAATCTATACCTTGCCACGTGGCTCGCGGCTTACCGGCATCTTCACATGCTGCTTGTCATGGCAGCAGCTGGCAGTGTCTCCCTCTGCCTTCCTGTTCTCTCAATTCTCCTCTCTGTTAGTCCCGCCTATACTTCCTGCCTGGCTACTGGCCAATCAGTGTTTTATTTATTGACCAATCAGAGCAACACATTTGACATACAGACCATCCCACAGCAGGTAAACATTTACACAGAAATTGAAAAAGGCCACAACTGCCTGTTAACTGAAATTGGGTGAATTTCTTTTTCAAAAAGTCCTCTATCTCATCCATTCATACTTATAATCTTACTTGGTTAAAACTGACTTGAGATTGTGTTAAACCTGTAAGTCGCTTGTCCACTCATCTGACGAGGACAGGTAGGAGTTCTGCAGCTCTCCCTACAGCCTCAGAAAGCTTGTCCGTTTCACTAGATGCGGAGCCTCCCCTCATGGATGGTGGGGCACGCAGGACAGTGCTCTGGGCCCTGATGCTTCTGCCTCCAGGTGTGACCACACTGTGTGTTGCCTCCCCATGGCACCAAAAGGCTGCTAAGTACCTAGCACACACCTGAGTACCTAGCATATAACAGCCTGGCAGTGAGCTTGGGCTCTGCCTTTCTTTCCCTCTGGCTGGTGCTTTGGGGAGCTACTGCTTCCAAAGTTCCTTTCCCTTCATCCATTCCATATGGCTTCCGCGGAGAAAGCTGGCTTGCTCTGAGAGAGAGCTCCACCCTGTTCTGGTACCATTCTTGTTTTCACGCATCTTTATTTTGGTGTTGGGAGCAGGGTGACCACAATGTGCCCAACCTCACTGAATCAAGTAAGGTGACAGTTATGGAAATCTAATGAGTCCCAGTGTGAGTGATTTTTGCATTTCACATCCTGTTGAACACTGGTTTCTCTTTTTATTTACAGCAGAATCTGTTTGCCAAAGATACATGAATTTAGCTCCCACTGAGCAGGAGATGTGAGTGGGAGCAAACTCCCAAGGCTGACACTTAGATGTGATTGGTGACATCCAGGACTTAACTGTGAATATTTTCATGTGTTCTTTCTGCTCATGAAAGGGGGAATCTGGAGGAACACTGGTTTGTAAGGAAAGAAGTGAACCATGGACCCTCACTGGGATAACTTCCTGGGCATCTGGGCTGCGCTTTAAGGTTGATTCCTCCAAGAAGAACCATGAAAGGATATCATCGTCCCCTGTCCAAGGCATCTGAGTTGATGGATTTTATCACACAAAACAAGATCACAGGGGTAACTTCTTCCTTGTTCCCTATCTCGAGGGCACTCTGATGTGTTATGCTAAAATCTGAACCAAGCCTTAGAAAATAGGAAGCCTGTGAATGGCTTAAAATGCTTAGGCCAGCATATACAAACTTGTCTAAGACCTCATGACCATTGATAACCCCCTCTCAGATATATGTATTTTGTTTTATGTTTTTGAGTGTTTTGCCTGTATTTATATATGAGTACCACCTGCATGCCTGGTGCCCAAGAAGAAGGTGTCAGGTCTACTAGAACTGGAGCTATATAGATGGTTATGAGTTTCCATGTGGGTGCTGGGACCCGGACATGAGCCATCTCTCTATATTAAGCAAGTGTTTTACCACATAACTGCTTTATACTTTTTTTTTACATATGCCATTGAACCTTACTTTTTAGTTGTGGGAAATGTCTGTGTGCCTCATTTTTTAAATTTTTCATCATTTGCTTCATTTCCATAACCAGGGGAAAGTCTTTGAAAGCTAACCCTAGAGGTAGATGGATCTTTTCACCATACACCTTAATATTCTCGTATAACAAAACTGACCTGTTATATTCATGTCTATCTTTGTGGGAACTCAGGTGCTCAGTATTTGCTGCACTCTGCCTCAACATTACCAACCTTGTAGGCTTCCAGGGCTTCACTTCCCATGTGAAAGGGGACATTTGTTTATAGATAAGATAGAATCAGAAACTGTTACAGACTCCCTTTCCACTGAGGGTCACCAGATGCCAGACTAGCTGGCATTGTCAGGTGATGCTCCAAGACAGCAATGTTGAACCACCTCCTGTGAGGCTTTGAACTCACTCTACAGCCAAGACAGACCTTGAATCTGGGATACTCCTGCCTCAGCTTCCAGGCAGCTAGGATTACAGGTTTATGCCTTCAGGCCTTTCTGTGTATTCGCATATACATAAGCAAGAATTAAGCCAGGCATGGTAGAACATGCCTGTAATCCCAGTAGCATACAGGAGCAAAACGATTCCAAGTTCAAGGCCAACCTGACCTACCTACACAGCAAGAAGAACCTGTCTTTAAAAAAATAAAAATAAAAAGGCATAACTTAAGAACTAAGTTTTTTTTACTACCAAACAATAATCTAAAGGGTGACTTTGAAAATAAAATTGAATCTTCTTATTAGAGTGCATAACAGATAATGGCCATGATAATGGCCTCGGTTATGAAGGCATTAACATCTGCAAGGCACTCAGTAACTGGTGCTACTGTTCTAAATAAAGGGCATCTCAAAACCCATGACTGAGTCGGTGTCATCATGCGAGAAATGGAAATGAGGTAGTTACGGCCAGAACCAAGATCCCTGCCTGCATTCAGGAACCTGCTTTGAATAAAGTGCTGAAAAATAACTTCAGTGACAGTCTTGAAATATGTAAGAGTTGGTCTACAAACAGAAGTGCCAGTGTATGCTTGGTTGTTGATGGATTCGGTCCTTAGGTATTTCATTTGGAGGCTTTGATATGGCAAATTAATAGCGATTCCTTCACTTTTTAAAAGATTTATTCAGTTATTTTGTGTATATGATTATTTTGCTTGTATGTATGTTTGCAAAAAAAAACATGTTTGCTTTATTTATCTTAGAAGGTCAGAAGAAGGCATCAGATCCCTTGGAACTGGAGTTAGAGTTGGGAGCCGCCATGTCGGGGCTGGGAATTGAAACCAGATCCTCTTCAAGGCAAGTGCTCTAAGCCACTGTGACATTCTGCAGCTGTAGATTTGAGTTTCTGACATCACTTTAATGCTATGAAAAGCGGTAGAATAATTTTCACAAAGTGCATACCCATGTGACTGACACTTGGATCGAGAGTCAAAGTGTCCCAACATGAGCAGCCCCTGCGACTCGTCACTCCCCTAGAAGTAGCCATGTTCCCTGGGTCCCAATATCATGGGTGAGTTTTGCCTGTTTTCCTGGGTTCTTAGGACTTGATAAAAAAAACCCTCTTGAGATGCAGCCCTGTCGGATATGGTTTGGTGACTGGGTGGTAGCAAACCTAGACCACACGCTATCTCACTTTCATGCAGTTTTTTTCTTATGTAGTCTTAATACCCTTGTCAAATAAGCCTTACATTTTCTCCTCCCAATCTAAAAGTAGTCTGGTGGTATTTATTAAGGGCTCCAAAGACGTTTCATGGCTGAAAGGAAGGATACAACAGTCCAGGAACCAGGATTGTTGGCCCTCAAGAAAGAGGAGCAAAGGCTGACGAGAAGACATGGTCCCCATACTTCTCACACCATGGACCTTCACTGGGATAACTTCCTGGGTAGGTGGTGATGCCCAAAGTTTGGATGCTTTGGGAAAGAACCATGGAAAGACATCAATTGATATTTTTCCAAGATGTCTGAGTTGGTGAAACCATGATCACAGGGGAGGAAATGCTTACTTTCTTCCTTGTTCTACATCTCAAGGTCACTCTGATATATTCTACTAGGATCTGAACTAAGCTTTAGAACAAAGGAAACTTGAAAATCCTTAGTCTAACATATATAAACATGTCTCAGAACTCGTGAGTATTGATGTTTTTCATTTTAACACAGAGTGGATCTTGCATATAAATTTCATAAGTTATGTCCTGTGTCTCTGAGGGTTTAAAATGGCCTTTGAAATGAGGTTCTTCTTTATTTCAGTTGCACCTCCTAACTTCTTATATTTGGTCTTGTTCATTTTTCTTGGCATTGTGTAGAAATTAGGGTGGCTCTAGAAAATTCACCTTGTTAAGTGGCTATAGAATCTAGATCCAGAGTATGTGTAAATGTTGTAACTCAGGTCTGCAGCTCTCAGACAGTGGCTGCAGTGACTCAGGTCTGCAGCTCTCAGACAGTGGCTGCAGTAACTCAGGCCTGCAGCTCTCAGACACTGGCTGCAGTAACTCAGGCCTGCAGCTCTCAGACAGTGGCTGCAGTAACTCAGGCCTGCAGCTCTCAGACAGTGGCTGCAGTAACTCAGGTCTGCAGCTCTCAGACAGTGGCTGCAGTAACTCAGGTCTGCAGCTCTCAGACAGTGGCTGCAGTAACTCAGGTCTGCAGCTCTCAGTGGCTGCAGTAACTCAGGCCTGCAGCTCTCAAACTGTGGCTGCAGTAACTCAGACCTGCAGCTTTCAGACTGTGGCTGCAGTAACCACAAGCCTGCATGCTCTTGGATAGAGGCTGCTTTTGTACTGACTACACATTGTCCTCAGCTTTTCATGGTGTTTTAAATACATCCTTCAACCAAACACAGATCCTACCCAAATGTAGACAAAAAACAGAAGCAAAACAACAGTAGCTGTCATTCTGTTGAAAATAACTGTTCAGGTGATCCACTGACTTATTTAGAAAGTATTTAGGAAAGAACACTCAAAGTCTAATTTTCTTTAGAAAACCTTAAACTGTGAATTCCTTCTAGTTGGTAGGAGCTAGAGGAAAAGAGAGTCTTTGTAGTCATCTAGCAATGGTTTCCAGTCCAGAGGCATAGCTTTTGTAGGCAAAAATCTTGCAGCTGTGAATAGGTGCTTGGTTGTCAGAGAAGTGCACAGAACTGTTTAAACTCCTACCTGAGCAATGGCCTCAGCTTCCTGGGTATCTTCAGGGTTAAGATTCTGGGTATGAAATGACAAGGACTGTCATCAGAATTAACTCTGCTCTTAGTCCTCCTCCAATAGCTATTGCCTTCGCTTGTAGGATTTTGGATTTTAGTCAATCACTAATAATGAATAGAGGGTTAGGTGTCTGTAATAAACTTGTAGGAAAATGGAAGTTCTGTAGTCCACCACCCTTGTTTCACAAGTGTTTCACCCACCTCTGCCCCTCCCTGACCTATGTACACACTCAACTCCAGATGATGATTAGGAGGAGTAGAAGAAAACTAAAAAAGCCAGCTGGGTGTGGTGGCACATGATGTAATCCCTAACTCTGGTGGTAGAGGCAGGAGGATCACTGTAAGTTCAAGGCTAGCCAGAGATACATAGAGACCCTGTCTCAAAACAAAGCAAACCAAGGAGTATGCAAAACAGGGAAGGCAGACTTGCTGGTATAACCTTGAGTAGCAGAAAGGGTCTGGGCCCCAGCACTGAAGGATGGCGGTGCTAGGAGCAAAGTGGCTAGACAGAGACAGGTGAGGGGTGAGCCCTTGTGGAGTCTCACTTTGGATTGCTCTCTTCTCAGAAGATGATAGAGCTTATTAAAGAGGTTTTAACAATTGTAAGAGAAAACAGAGAAACCATGAAACATTTCTCTATGATAGAGTGCCTGGGATCAGAAGATAGAGGAGAGTAAGATCAGTGAGCAGTGTGGAGACTCAAAAGGTGAATGACTGAATGTAGAAAGAAACATTTCCCACTTCACTTAGCTGTCTGCTTTCCTGGGGACACTGAGGCTCACGGAAAACAGTAGAAAGTGGATTTAATCACTGAGAGGTTTCTCCCAAGTAGGTATAGCCATAGTGGAGTTCAGAGAGTATGGAAAAAAGTGATTAAAAGGATATATTATTTCAGTTTAAGATGGGGAAGGAATGAAGTAAGGATGAGAGATGAGTTAGGGACAGGGGAAAGATAGACTACAAATCTGATGGATAAAGCCCATAAAACTTGATTTCTGTGTCCTCAGTTAAATGAATTATTTTTATTTTACTTTTTGGTTTTTTCTCGGCAGCATGCCATTCTCTAGCCCAGGCTGGCCAGTAAATGAATGATTTTGAGTTCCTGTGTGATCACTCAGAGGTCAGTAAGTGGTGGTGATAAGGGTCATTTAGTGTATCCTTTGAGTTACTCCATTCAAGTCAATAAATGTTAGCATTGAAAATGGTAAATCAGATGTTTCTGTGTTGTATATGCTCAGAAATTCCTAATCATGGCAGAGAACTTAGACATGTTTATCTGTACAAACATGTTGTTTTGCTTAGTTTTATGACTGCGAGATACTAGGACTATGCCGTCTTGACACCCACCCACTCCCACTTTGCTGTTTATGTAGAAGAATTGACAAATATGGGCATTTGAGATTGTTATCCCCATTTATAAAAGGAAAGTGACTACTGGGAATGGATACTGCTATAAGAATTCATACCATGCCATATTTCTGGCAGATTTTCCATGGCAGATACATGTTGAGAAAGAGTAAATCACTGTACTGAAACCTCTGAAAGATCATGCAAGATGCACTGCACTGATTGCTTTGAGTGGAGGAGAAAATTATTTTGCTTTATTAGCCATATCCAAACTAGAGGACAAGGTACAATAAGAATAGAGACTAGGGGGCCATTTCATTTACTGTTAGACCAAAACAGACCAAGGAATATCTGCTTGGGTGACAGTAACCAAATAAAAAGAGTTCTGAAATAATAGCCGGAGGCATAGAGTAGAACCCTCAGTCCCTGCAGCTCTTCATCTCCCTTGGGCCTCCTGTCACTCACCCCCCAGGCTGGATGCTGAGTTCTCTGGGGCACAGCACAGCCGGCAGTGGGTTAGGTGTGACTGTATCAGAGCTTTCACTCTATAAATGCTCAACTTCTGTCCTAAAGGAACAGGCATAGGAGAATAAGGAGGATCTCAGATGAATGAGGTTATCAGATCAAAGTGCGGCTGACTGCAGTCAGTGGAACAGACCCCTGGAATTTGGCAGGAAGCCAGATGTCCCAGCATGTTGAACAAATTCTCCTTTGCCAGATTTTAACCAATCATTCCTCCCAGAAAGATAAATGGCTGTCTGTTTGACTGGGGCTTTAGGGAAAAGGCCTTCTGTTGTATTCAAACCCTTAGCAGCTGTCCTGGTTCCATTTCTGTTACTGGAGTAAAACACCCTGACAAAAAGTCACTTTGGAGAGGAAGGACTTGTTTTATCTCACAATTCCCAGTCACTGTCCATTACTGAGAAACAGTCAAGGGAGGAACTCTCAGCAGCTAATCAAAGCACAAACATATCATGACCATAAGAGAAACTGATGCACCCATGCTGCCTGCCTGCTTTTCTCTCAGCTGGCTTTCTTTACTCTTAACACAGTGAAGGATCCAGTCCAAGAAATGGTGCTGCCCATATTCAGAGTGGGTCTTCTCAAGTCAATTAACAATCAAGACTATCCCCCCACCCCCCACGCACACACCAAGGCACACTTAGAGGCATTATCTACACAGTTCCTCAATTGCAGCTCTCTACTCAGGTTCTAGGTTATGTATGGTAAGATGACACTTAAAACTTCTCATCTCAGGAGCACATGTTGAAATCTCCTTGCACCTTAAAGACACAAGAGTGAACGTATTGCTGCCGTGAGGACCAGCCTCCAGCAGCTCAGGGATAGAGGGTGATGTACTGAGTCAGCTACCTAACCACTCAACTTGACTTTTCTATCTGAGGAAGTAAAATTTAACTCTCTGGGGCTGGTGAAAAAGGGACACTTACACACACACACACACACACACACACACACACACGCCCCGGCCTCCCACATGTCAGAATTTCACCTAGAGTGCTGATGAATGCCAAGCCTTCAGCTGGTCAGAGAAACTGAAGAGGAGATACAGAGCAGACGAACTGCTGGACAGACAAACGGACACAAGGACTTTTCTGAGGGCCAAAGCTTAGTTCTTCATTTTATTATTCTTTCTGTTGCTTGTTCTACTCTGTTCTGTTCTACCCTGATGTTTCCCTTCTGCCTCTCCTGATGTCTTCTTTCTACATCTTTCCTGGTGTTTTCCTTCTCTCCTGTCTTTATTTTTTTCCTTACAGTTTATATACCCCAGCAGAATCTTTCGAGCAAAATAAAAGTTACAATGTGGTTACATTTTGTTTTTTAAGTGAATGATTGCAATAAATACAAGTTTTAAAAAAAGCCATGTTTTTCCTCTCCCTTACATGATTAAACATTTCATGTATTTCAGGTGAAAAACAAGTTGTCTCAAGAACCCACATACATTCATACCCAAGCAACTTGTTATAGATTAACAGAGTGTAAGCAGGCAGGGTATTTTTATCAGCCAGTTCTTTTGCTGGCAGACTGCATTTTGCAGTTACAAAGAAAGGACCAATTATTTTATTATTTGTCTCAAAGAGTGATCTTATAAAAAAATCTTAAAGGAATCACAAATATAAACTTTTATATATGAAAAACAACTAGTCAACTCTATTTTAAATCCTCAGGTGCATAACCACTCATCAACAGTTTTTTAGAACAGGAAGCTAAGGGCAGAAGTGGGTACAAAGAATTAATCACCACCTTTGATCACCAACCCATCCTAGCAAGAAAGGTACTTCAGCCAGCAATAGCCAGGTTGCCATTGTTTTAGTCCCTAACCTCAATGAGTTCCTTGTTCAACTGTTAAGAGTGTGTCTTTGTAAACTTTAAATTGTTCTCTAAGATTTTCTACTTCAAAGTCATTAACAAAAGCATCTTAACCTAACCTTACTAACAATCTATGTGTCTAAATTCTTTCTAAGGGTGGTGGTTGAATCATTAATCTGCTTCAGCAGCAGTGCTTTGAAATGTCAGTCACTGTTATTGTAAGTACCAGTAACACTGCCCAGTGAGGGGCCAGAAATGCCTCTGAGAGTTTTCATATACCCCATAGATTATGAGGGATGTGGTGACCGAGAAGGCAGCAATTAGAGCTATATGGTGACCAGTGTGTTGTGGGGTGGGCGGTAACCTCAGGGCAGCTGTCAAGGCTTGGGCTTAGCATCTCTGTCTCTCTCTCACCGTGGGGCACCTTGGCTCCACCCACCAAGGCCTCTCTCACCATTTCATAACAAGTAGCCCTGTTTGGGGAGGTTTCAGTGGCCCAGCCCTGTGGTGGGAAGTGCATCACTGGGGATGGGCTTTGTGATGAAATGCATTGTACCACTTCTGGTTTTCTCTCTCTGCTATGTTTTATAGTTGAGATGTGAGCTCTCAGCTTCCTCCTGCTGCTGCCATGCTTTGGCCATGGCGTTTTATCACAGCAATGGGAAAGTAACTAATACACACATGCACATACAAAATAAATGAAAATTTAAAACTATCCCATTGCCAACTTATAGGACTCTCCGTATATTAGATTCTCATACAGAAATAAGTTTCCTGGGAAATATGTCTTTTTTTATATTGCCTATTGAAAACTGACTTTGTTGCAGTATCACTGAAAATACCCTGCAATTTTCTAACCTAGCATTTCTGTGATATGAAATTGTCAGCTAGAACCTTATGGAATTGTTGCGTCTCTTCAGATTATAGCTAGCAGACCTGCACAGCTGTAATGGAAATATTACCTCGTCCATGCTCTGTGTAACATCCTGTTCTATAAAATGCCATGTTTCTCCCTGTGGGAGCTAACATTTCATTCAAGAGTAGCATTAGTTTCTTACTGTTTAAGGAAATATTTTATCATTCTTCAACTAGTATTTCAATGTCAATGACTCGAATATGCCAACGAATGCTTTTCTTCTTTCTCCTTCTTCAGCATAATTCCCTCCCTCCCTATCTATGGAGTATGTACTGTGGGCCAGGGACCTAGTAAACCACCAAATAGACCCCAACCCCTGTCCTTACCAAGGTTAAAGTGTAACAAGGAGATGAGGCATTGTAAGATAAATTAAAACGTATGTTAGGTGGGAACATCAAAGGGAGTGGAGTGAGCGGGGAGGGAGGGTCCAGGAGTGAGGGCCATAGCTGTGTGTGTGTGTGTGTGTGTGTGTGTGTGTGTGTGTGTGTGTGTGT
>CABHPR010117657.1:0-12048 GCA_902168415.1 Peromyscus melanophrys
TGCCTGTGAACATCAGAGGACAGTTTGAAGGAATTTGTTCTCTCATTCTTCCACATTCATCCCTGGGATTGAAATCAAGTCATCAGGGTTGGCAACAAGTATTTTCTTCCACTGAGCCATCTCGCCACCCCTATGTATGCTATTTCAGTCCTTGTAGTAGGATTATAAGGCATTATCACTTCATCATTTTCAATTTCAAGAGAAAAAGGCCAGCACTCCAAATACTTGAGCTATCTTCTCCAAGCTCTCATTGCTAGTGATGGGTCCAGCCAGGAATTTAATCCTACAAGTAGCAGAATTACAAGCTACAGTCTTTGATACATCATTAAGCTGCCTAATCCTCTATTTTCTTCACAATATAATCATGTTTTATATTATGTCTACCAGCACTTACATTTTCTCTATTTTCTGGATACTCAGAGGCTATTTGTGTAAATATAGGTAACTAAAAATCTTTCTACATGAACTGAAGCGATTCAGCCTTTTTTCATAGGCTTGAAAAATGTTGGGCTTATATAACTACAAACCAGGGAAATAGATAATAGGTATTGCTATTAAATTATTAAAAGTTACAAATTAGAAAGCAGTGATGTACAGGTGACAAGATGGATGGAGACCGAAAAGGATACAGCCAAAAGAGTATGGAATTCATGGAGCTCTGCCATCAGAACACTTGTGATGCTGGTTAGGGAATGATTCTTAGACAACATAGACAATGAGTTTTCCATCCTTGTGCCAAATATAACTTTAGTAATCTTTTCTTGAACACATTCTGTCCTTGGTTCTGATTGTTGTGCCTCTATTTATGCTTGTGACAAATTCTTTGAGAGACTGAAAGAGCTGAGTGTCTTTGCCATGTACTTGTACCAGTCAAAGTTAACTGTACATCAATCATCTTTCTTAAGTGTCTCTCTCTCTATGCAACTCAATTTGTACTAGCAGAGACTATGCCTCAGCCTAGAAATAACAGGAGTGTGTGTGTGTGTGTGTGTGTGTGTGTGCGCGCGCATGTGCTCGCACAAGCTTGCACGCACGCCCTCATGCACACACATGCACAAGGGGTCCAGATATGTCAGAAACCATTTTTTTCTTTGTTCCTTTATCTCTGGAGAACATAGATGTTCATGGTCTGTGCCTGTCTTAAACTATCACTGTGCGATGTTGGAAGCATTGGTGTAGTAGGAGCCCCAAATGCCTCTTTGTAGAGCTGTTAGGATAAGTGAATTTCTTCATAGATACATACTCTACATCAGCAACCTTTATTTGGAATATGTCTCCTCCCCAGATTCCATCAAAAAGAGAAAAATTATAAACCAAATTATGACTAAATGGCGCTGAGCGCGGGTAGTCCTTGCTCTAAAGCAGCGCAGGGCTGCATGGTTACAAACACCACTTCTCTTCAGTTGATAGCTTCCATGGGTTTGGCCAAGGGTCAGTACCTCTGCAGTCAATCTGAGTCAACTAAAATGAATCCATTCTGTGAAAAGCATATCATCACAGCAGTTTTTAAGCTAAATGTTCTAGTCTTTCCACATTAAAACTAGCGGGCACATAAAGATTCTCTCTTGTGTTCACTTCTTGTACTGTCATTGTCTTGCTCTTTCCATTTCGTATCTCCTTAAGTTCTGGAAAGCATGTTGTATAGTTGCTCTCCTCCCTATTCATTAAACTATGGCTTTCTTGCTATCTGAATTATATGCATTTTGGCTAAGGATATGTGTTAATGTTCTATATGACCTATGATCAGATGAAATGGACACCACATACATACATGTGAACTTCTGGGACCTCTTCAGGCTTTTGGCTCCTCCTTGAAATTCGTTTCTGTTGCTTTCTCAGGCCCAATTTGTTTGTTTGTTTGTTTGTTTGTTTGTTTGTTTGTTTTTCTGATAATTTCTCTTAGTCATTGTCAAAGCTAATTTTCTTGGCATTCTTTTTCAAAACTTATTGTTTTCATCTGACTAGGAAATCTACAATTCCTGACCCTGTTTCCACTTTACAGGTTTCTTACAAAGGCTAGAAACCAATACTGCATCATTTTTAGCAAAAGCTCAAATATAGATTTCCCATGTTCATCTCTTCTCCACATGCCAGTTTATCCTCACATAGACCTGGCTAAGGATCTGGCCAGTATTCCTCTTGCTACCTTGTCAGAATCATCAGTCGTTCTAAATCCCTTCCCCACGCTATCTACCACACCCATTTCCCCACCACAGTTTGCTGTCTCTCCAACATCTTTGGCTTCCTAAATTTATGCCTACCCTTCTTGCTTTGGAAACTTTCTCTACCACTTAATAAATATCCTATGGTATGGTGCTGGCTGTTAGGTCTGTATAACTATCTTCTCATTAATATGTTCCTGTGAGAGATTAAATGATTTCATGGAGATCTTGTGTATTTTCATATTTGAAATGTTGATCACATTATATGTAGTGAACACATATTTTTGAATATAAGTTTAGAAAATAGACATAGCAACAGCAATATGATGCTTGAGTCTTCTGGAACAACATTATCAAGTTACTTCATTGAAGATATAGCTGCATGAGGCTACTGAAATTCAAAGGTAGATAACATAACCACAGACTTTTACTTTTAAAGTTTTAAATGCTCATTGGCTATGGTATTGGATAACATGGATTTTTAAAATAAGCTAAGGGAGTTTTTTATTTAATTAGCTATTGTACGGAATAAAATTTATCCAATAAATGAAAAACTATAGCAAAAAAGCTCTATGATCATCACTATTTCAACCTGAAACTTTAGAGCTCTTACCTTACAAAGCTCAATGATGCTTTCCAAGAAATATATCTGAGCATCTCATATTTATTCAGTACTATGAGAATTCAAAAAGAAATGAGAGACATAATTTCTGCATTCCATGATGCAGCAGAAAATGCTGATGATTAGAAAACTTGACTTCTGAATTATTGAAATGTAGGTGGGCATTTTGAAAAGATCCAAGGAGTGGTCATGAAACATTTGAAGCTGTTTTCCTCTTCATCCTCTTTCTTCTGTTCCATCTAGACTCTCACCTAACAAGAGGAAGAGGAGCTGTCAAAATGGCACACAATGATGGGAACTGCTTCTGATCCCGCTGTGTTTCCCCCAGGTATGGTTATGACACGTGTTTGCTGGATTCTTCGACCTATGCAGTTCCCATTATCCTCTTTCTATTTCTGTTTTGTTTGTATCTGCTTGCTATTTCAAGTGCTTTCAGATTTACTAATTTCTTTGAGTTCTATAGTACAATGCCAGACATGAACCAATATCCTTCCCTTCGGGGCCTAGATAATTCTGCCAAGTCATTTCATTCATTGTTACTGGCTCCTTGTGGCACGACAGCAAACTGTAGCAGCATGACAACATTTATAGCTAAAATAATTTAAATTAGTAGCAGATATTATGCCATAAGATGCTGTATAAAATCATATCAGTGCCATCCAAACACGTAGTGTACAATTTATTTCTTTACCGACTAATTTGAAGATTTTGTAGAAAATGACTCTAAGGTGCTTCTGGCATAATTTCTTTGTAATAAATCCCCAATGTTCCTTATTACTTTTGATTTTCTTATCCTCCAGATGGCAAACTTGCACTCTATTTGTTTGTTGTTTTACTAAGCATAGATTTCTTACTTGGTACTATTATTTATATTATTTATATCTTTGTATTGTTTTGCAGCAAATGAAAACTATTTCTCCTAACTGACAATTTAAGAACTTAGAAAATTAGTAAGAAGCTTATTTTCCACTAATATTTAATGTTTCCCCATAGCTATATTATTGAGTGGAGTGTGTGTGTGTGTGTGTGTGTGTGTGTTGTTGTTGTTGTTGTGTTATTGTATGTGCAGATGCTATGTGTGTAGTGTATATAATTGCATGAGGGGATATATGTGGAAAAACAGTTAGTCACTCTCTACCTTAAGTGTTTGAGACAGAGTCTCTCAATGAACCTGAAGATACTTGATTTGGCTAGACTAGCTGGCCAGTTCCTTGTCCACTTTTAGTTTTTGAGACAGCTCCTCTCCCTCTTGTAAGTGAGAGTCCAGATGGAGCAGAAGAAAGAGGATTAACAGGAAAACAGCTTCAAATATTTTATTACCACTCCTTGGGCCTTTTCAAAATGCCCACCTACATTTCGATAATTCAGAAGTCAAATTCCCAAATCGTCAATGAACTTGAAGCTGAATCAGGGCTAGGCTGGCTGGCTGCTGAACTTCAGGGACTTGATACTGTCTGAACCTGGAGGTACGGGTTTACAGGCTGCACCACCACACCCAGCCTTTACTTCTGTTCCTGGGACCCAAACATCGATCCCTCTGCAGCTGTCATTTCGGTGACTGAGCTCTCTTTCCAGCTCCGTCTCCAGAGTCTCTCACTGAGACTGGAGTCATGGATTTCACTTGACGGGCTGACCACTGAGCCCCGGGAATTCTCCTGTCTTCCTTCTTCCCCAGGACTAGGGTCCCCCATATGTACACCACACCCATTTTGGGGGTGCTAGGGATTCAAACTGAGGTTCTCATAGTTGAGCAACAGGGAGTTGATTGACTGAGCCATCCAACTAGCTCTTGTTGGAAGATTTTAATTTCTATTTTGGATTTGAACAGATCACTTAGTACATAGAGTACACAATTTGTAGGAAAATATACTAAATGTTGATATAATTGTACATCCAAACAATTAAAAAGAACCTGAATATTCATATTTGAAATACTTCCACAACAGTCATTTATGAAAGCTTTACTTTTTTCCTCATGTCATAATGATGAGGAACCTACAGTGACTTTCTTTACAAAAGAATATATATAGGAAAGCATACCTTCTATCAATCCAAAACACCCAAAGTGATTGCTGTTGAATTCTGGGCTAGTCAAGAGAGTGGGAAGCTGTCGAGGTGCCCCACTGTTTAGAATGAGGCCTGTAATAAGAAACCTCAGCATTTATTAAATTTTCTCAACTGTCAGCTTGGAGCTGCAGTTAGGAGGAAATAAGGCTATACTGTCCGACTTCACCCTGTCTTCATTTTCTTACTAGGTTCAGTCTCATGTTTTCTTTCCCTAAGGATCACTCACTGGGCTCTGGCAAGGAACCAGAGGATAAAACTGAGCAATAGGTTGGGGTGGGGGCGGGGAGAGAATAGCATGGAGTGTTACCTGTTTCTAATTTAGCTCTCAGGGCTCCGCAGCCAGGAAAGACCCTGTGACCTTCTATGGAGGGCATGTTTAGGGGGAGTTAGTCTCTCCACATTTATTAGATTTTAATTTTGGAACTCACATGAGATAGAATTCTTTCTTATTTAGCAACATGTGCTTTGTATTAATCCAGTAGTCTACATTTTGAAGAAGATCATTCAGGGAATCTTGATGCATAAAAACCTGATGCACCCTGGAGATGCTTGGCCAATGGCTAGGTATCCTTTTGCAAAATTAGGAAAATCAGGCCTCAGTAACAATTCTCTGTAGAATAACAGAAGCTGGGTCATTAGGAAAATAGAGGATTACTAGGGGGTTATCCAATCTATAAATCCTACAAGGCCTATAAAAAGGACCAGCACAGTGAAATGTGATACCTCCATAGAACAAACAGACTCAAATTTCCAAATTGATATTAAATACTGGCTTGTTTTGTTGCTCCTGTTGTTTAGCTATAACCTCAGAATAGTTGATAACATCAGGCTTTGTTATAAAGACTCTTACTAACCTTCTGTTTCCTTAGTACCACATTAATCACTGAAAAGGAGTAGTCAATATTTGTTTCTTTAAAATATACCAAAAAAAAAAGATGGAGGAAAGTCAGGGCATGCACATGTGGGCATTTTTAGGGAAAATAACGAAGAGAAGAAGGGGTGGTGAGGAAGGGGGATAGGAAGAAAGGGAATGGAAGTGAGGATACACAGGGAAGAGAGGAGGGAGTGGGGGAGAGGGAGAGGAGGAGAGGGAAGGGAAGATTGAAAATTCAATATTAAAATGTAGGTGGAAAAATACATTGATACCTTCCTTAGGTGATCTTAGCAATTTCCATAGAAAAACTCTGATAAAAGAGGAGGAGTCCCATTAGCAATGCGTGTTCGCTGTGTAGAAGGCCTTGATCTTAGTCTAAACACTGACCCCTGCAGAGAATATCCTGTAAGTCACTTAAGCTCCCTTCTGGGAGGTCAGTCATGTCTGCTTTCTTCATACACAATCAAACTAAGCTCTGCTAAACTTCTGGGACTTTTGTTTCTTTACAGTGTGGTCCCTGGGCACACATAGCACCCTCCTGCCATGTGCCATCTCTCCAACTTGGTGTACCAATAGTGTCCTAGATTTCTTAGGTGCCTGCTGGCTTGAGGCTCCCAGGTGTGGGTACGGTTGGAGTCCTCATGCTATGCCCCAATGCTGCAGAAGAACACCATGGACCAATCCCCTGAGCTCTGTATGCTTTCCCAGTTGCTGCTGCATCCTTCTTGGGCTCACCCACATCTTCTGTCTCCAGATGTTGCAGACAACTTTTAACTTGTTGTAGCTTGACTATGAAAGGTCCTTTGTTGACATCTGTGTTTGAACACTTACTCCCCCAGCTGGTAGGTGGTTTAGGAAGGATGTAAGAGGCTTTTGGAAGTGGAATCCTCTGGAGAAAGAGGGTCATTGGGAGCAGGGCTTAAAGTTTTATAGCCTGGCCTACTTCCTGCCTGCTGTCTACATCCTGATTCCAGACACAAACAGACCGGTTGCCTCGTGTTTTTACAGCCATACTTTTCCCACCTTCTTAAGGTGTGAGCTAAAATATCCCCCTCCCCTTAAGGTTTTTGGTTTGGTTGGTTGGTTTTGGTTTTGACAGGTGCTTTTCACAGCAATGAGAAAAGTAACTAATAAATGGCACCCTAAAAATAACCTTTCTTTGCCATTACTCTTCAGGACACTCTGTTGATTAGAGACCAAAGAGATTTCAGACTATTACTGCCTTATTTTTTTCCCAGCCCAAGCCCTGAGATGAACCCACTACACAATCTTTTCCAGGGAGGGGATGCAAACTGCCATTTCCACATACTCATCTGATCACTGTTTTTACAAGCATGCTCTCACCAGAGTAAAAGAGAAGCTAGATGATCCAGGAATCTAAACAATACCTCCTTGAAAGACTAGCTCCTCGCGGGGATGTTGATGTCCCTGGCAGTGGCACTAGTAATGTGATGAGTTTGAGGTTTCATATCAAAAATTACATCGTAACAGCTGTGGATTTGTTTCAGTGTCTGGTAGGAAACACATTGGGAGATGCTAATTTGTGTATGTGCGTTCAATAAGTGCTACTGGCAGGCTGTGAACCCAGGGGAATTGATGTAAGCTGTGTACCAATGACCAGAAGTAAAGCAAGGAGAGATGGCTTTGCTTTGGTGAAAGACCTTGATCTTGAATTTAAAAGTGAGGCTAACCATTAGAGGAATTTACATGATGACCAGATGGCATTTTCTCTACCTCAATCCCCAAATGCAACCCATAACAACTGGAGAATATTTAATTAAAATTTCTTCATTATATCTTTTATATTGTATTTGCTGACAACTAGTTATATGTTGATAACAGTGGAATCTTAGAATAAATTGAATCCCCAAAATGTTTATTATCTTCAGGCTTAGAAGCTAATTGAAGGTTTATCTGTTTTTAAAGGACATTTTGGAATTTTTTTCTCTTTTATAAAATGTCTGATCTTTCTTAGAAGATAATTCTATGTAGATACAGGTATAACTGAAGAGATTAAAATAAATTCAGTTTATAAAGCATGCTGTCTCCTCCAGTCACTATGCTTTATCATGTGCCATAGTCTCCTGAACCTATACTAAGCTCATGTAGATCACATGGGGTTTATGTAAGGGAGAAAATGATTTTGCAAAGAGAAAGTATTTATCTTTTCATGAAGACAGCCGGATAATAACATGTATAAGCTATCCTTAATGACAATGCAATGCCTAGTTTGAGCTTGTGTTTGATAACCAATGGCTTCTATGCTTGGCTTCCTGGGTCAAGAACAGTGTATGCCCTCTAGTTTGAATAACCAGATGAAGGTTTGTGATTTCTGGAATGCTAACCCTGCCCCAAATAGTCAGCATCTCTAGATGCACCTTATCTTCCTTCCCATTTACTTCTTCATTATGGATAGTTTCCTGTATTGAAAAGGTCCTTTGAAATAGTTTCACTGTTTTCTTAAAGAAATTTTGTATTACAAATTACTTTCTCTCCTTGAAAAAGATTCAGATAAGATGTCTGCACATAGTGTGAAAATATGGCCTTAATATTCTGGCCCTGTCCTTTCCTAATCTCTAGTATATTTTGCTATATACTGACTTAATTTTTGAAATTTTATTATAAATTCTATAAGAAAAGACATTTCATGTTATTCATTTAGTGGATTCAACTTTGTGACTATATTAGCTCCCCCCTGAACTCTCTGTGAGTATATGTTTTATGGTGACTGCTAGCTCTAAGATATTTATTCATATTTTTCTTAAGTATTTCACTCTTTTTCTAATCCTTATATCCCTCATACCAGAAATTCTTTGTTATTAACATTTCATCAAGTGTTCCTTCCTGGTTTGTAAGACTACTTTGGAAAAATAGCAGAATTACTTTATATTTTATGAAATCACAACACTCATGTTTATATGTGTATATGTATTTTTAGTGCCAAGATCAAAGAGGCCTTTATCATTTTGTTTTTCTATAGTTTCATCTATGAGTGTTTTATTCCTTTTAATTTGGGCTCTTTAATCCATCGGGCTTTTGAGATCATGTACTTCTGTAATCTTAAGCAGGGACTGTAAACACTCCTCATGATTCCATCCAACCAGGCTTACACGTAAAAACTGATTGGGAAAATGCACTGCATGCTGTTATCATTTTAATATACACAACAGGATATTAAGGAGTTCTGAGAATTGTATTTATTTTGTTTCTCCCCGGGAATGCTTCCTATAACCCCTCTCTGAGACCTTCCCAGTTTCTCTGGCCGATGAATCTGGAGTCAGTTTCTAGTGAAAGCTGGCTCTGAGCTGCCCAGAAAAAGAATCTTCCCAAGTGGCTTAACTTCTTGGAGTCTGAGGGACAGCTTTGTAACATGAGGCCAGCAGGCTGTTGTGAGAAGTAGATGCAGATATAGTAGGTTTCAAGTATAACTTTTTGTTTTTGCCTTTCTTTTGGCCAAGACTCCTGTAGCTATTTCCAAGTTTGTAGTATTTCCAATTTTCTAGGGGAAGGATTGGTGTAAAAACATCTGTCAGAAACACAGAGACCAGGTCAATAAATAATTACTGACATTCAAAAGGAATAGAACCAGAAGGCACATTTTGGGGGAACAAAAGTGGTATCTGAAAACAGAATGTATTTTCTAACTTAGGAAGTCATTTAAACCCATTTAATTTTGAAGCTTCAACTTAGCCATAATTGTGATTGTACATTAGGCAAAAGGTAGTTATTAATTATGGACAAGTTAAATACTTTATATTTTGTCAGATGCCATGTTCCTCAGTATGCCCACTGTAAAACTCTGATGTGACTCAGGTAAATTACGATTTAATACATGATACTGACCTATGGAATAATTTAACATCATGAAAGATAATTTGAACTGCTTGTCAATTACTTTGTCTCAGGTCATTACCAGAGGTGAAGGGCTCATCTCTCCACTCACACAATTTCTGAATACAGTGTGAGATGTGTTTGAGAGTGTCTGTGCAGAAACGGCCTCAGTTCTCATTTGATTTGTATGAGAAAGATGGCATTGAGTCTTTCTGAAGATGTGTGTGGCTTCATCAAAACCATGAGCTGTACTATTTAACGTGTCTTAATGCAATTGGATGTAATATAAAATCAATAGATCATTATCAAAGAAACAGTTTAAGAATCACAGCATCAGAGCTGAATGGTTTACAAGAGAAATTATTATAGATATGTGTAGGAAAGCTGTTGAGCAATCTTCTTTTTATGCTTTTATGTATTATATTATTTTCCAATACTTTCAGCATTGTCATGAAACACTATCAGTATATAATAAAAACAAAAATGCCAGAAGATATTCCTTGTAAAATTGATTCAGAAGTCATGAATTATTCTGTTTCCATTGTGTTGTGGATTTTCTAGGATAAGATTCTAAAATGTGTAGAACATGTGAAAAATGTAAGTCAGTATTTGATGGATGCGTTCAATATTCAACATTTCTTTCACAGGTTTTGCTGTATTTGACAAACATTTTTCTTCATTATTTTCTGAAATATCTTTGGAAATAGTCATTAGGGATGGCTCATGGTAATTGTATCTGGAACATAGAGTAAGAAAGTCTTGTCTTTAAGCTTTATAAAAAATACATACGTTCCAGTAATTTTTCTTTGTGTTACTAACTCAATTTTGACATATAAATTCAGGTTTTCAGAAAAATTTCTATTATTCTTACCACAATTCGATTATTCTTGAGTTTTTATTCTCCTAAACATTAATGACAGAAAATGGGAGTGAGTGAGAAACAGAGAGGGAGAGAGAAGGAAAAATAGAAAACGTTTTAGCCCTGTCAGACCTTCAAAGCAATGGGAATAATGCACAATGACATACTTATTCAGAAGACGATATGTTACGTGCAGTATGAAGCTGTGTTATTGAGTTGTTCAAGTCCTGGGAGAAGAAGGCAGATGTCTTACCGTGAGAGGTAATCTGACGGAGAGACATCAGTTGAAACAAAAGGAATATACAAAGCAATGATGGACTTGGCGCCTATGGCTTGCTTCAGTGAGTGGCATGGGTACAGTGTAAAATATGCAGCAAAGAAGCACAGAGTGACAAATATAACTATGTAACTGTGTCTTGTCTCCTGGTTCTGTAGCTTCTAAGCTCAGTGTAAAATTTTCTTGCTGTTTGCAAATGTGTATAAAATCTAGTGAGACTGGTAAATACCATTTCAAGGCACAGATTATATAATACATCCTTATTCCACTGAAACATAAAACAATGTCATACACAAGATGCATGTTAAAACTCAGTAAGTGCATCAGTGACAGGATGCAGGAGAAACAGTGACAACAGTCTAGAATATGAAAGTGCATGTAGGTAAGATGATGCAGTCAAATATCTCAGATCCTTCATGAGCCCTTTCTGTATCATCCTTATAAAGATTTTTAGCCTCTTCACTGTTTCTAGTGATCTAATGTCTCCTACCTTACCATGTAACTTTGTTCATTGTTTAAAAAAAAAGCATCAATTTACCAGAGTCATCTCTGCATGGTTGCCAAAGTATGCCTCCTTATGGTGCAGTCACCCAGACAGCCATTTTTGGAACACAGCCTACAGACATGGCAGCTCAAACTTCCTTCCCTCTCTTCTTGCCAACCCTAGCGTCTGCACTTGTTGGTAGACAGCAGCCTCATCCTTGCCAACACTGTGGCCAGAGATTGAGAATAGACGCACAATTCAGCTAGTATCCTAGTTTCCTGGCAACAGTTTCTTGATTGGATCAGGTTTTAGATACCTGACTCAAATAGGACTAATTACAATCCTCTGAGGGCAACTGGAATCATACCAGAGAAAGTTAGCTACTTTTGAAGTCCTAAGCTCTCCAACATAAAACTCAAAATGTCAGCAGCCAAACTTTCTAACACATGCAAAATGCTGCGATGTAGAATGAAAATGCGAAAAACTGAGATGTGAGGCTGAGGACTAGATAATTCTGAGGGCACTCATGTCGCCATTTTCTCATTCATGGTCAAGTAGGAGAGCTCATTATGTTGTGTGTGTGTGTGTGTGTGTGTGTGTGTGTGTGTGTGTGTGTATGTGTGTGTATGTATGTGTTTGTGTGTATGTATGTGTGTGTATTCGACCCTTGTCCTCCATTACCCCTCCTCACCTTTGCTCATGTAGATCTCATCCATTTCTCTGTCATTGGGCGATCCCTGTGTCTTTCTTGGGGTCCTGTTTTCTAGGTAGCCTCCCTGGAGTTGTGAGTAGAGTCTAGTCATCTTTGTTTTACATCTAGTATCCTCCTATGAGTGAGTACAGACCATGTTTGTCTTTCTGAGTCTGGGTTA
>CABHPR010117658.1:0-12072 GCA_902168415.1 Peromyscus melanophrys
TCTTTCCAGAGACGCTAGGGAGAACCAAGTGTGCTGTACACACATCACTCTCTAACTAGAGCTGCGTCTGCAGGAAGCTTCAACTCTCTTAGCATCTTGCTTGTGATATAATTATTAAAAATATAAATGTTATTGTGTTAAATATCATAGTAATCTAAGCAGACGTCACAAGAGCACTTTCTTTAGATATGCCTGAGTCTGGAGAAATCTGATTAGATCTTATTTAGATAAATCTGAAACTCTGCACTCATTTACCTGCTGGAGTGATGTTTGATTCTTCCTTCTCTCATGCCCTTGTGTGGATGTATGAATAGCTCATCTTTATAGAAGAAACAATTCCTAGTATCTGAACTTAGAAGTAAAAAAATAACAGACTCGTTATTCTTGGTCTTAGAAGTGAAAAAATATCAGACTCGTTCTTGGGTCTTACATGGAGCACTTTCAAAATGTTTTAAAGCACCAAGTAAAAATAAGAACTCCAATATTTTGAATAATTCACTTTTCCAAGCAGAAATACTTGTGCTAGACTCAAACTGTCCACAAGAATCTCAACTCTCTCTTTGCATTCTTTCTTCATATGAACAGTTAGATTTGAAACCACGTTGCTTAAACACTGGGTGTGCATATAAGGGGGCGGGAAGGTATTCTCAGTGTATACCAAGTGTGGGGCCACAGGACCTCAGCAAACCTTTGAGCAAACCCTACTTGTTCCCCGACAAAAGTGGGTTATGACTTCCAGTCTGTTCTAGCTTTCAAAGTCTACTGTGGGGTCTACACACTGTATTCTCATATGATTGGTATCTCACAGGAAACTAAAAGAGGAAGCTCACCCTTGATGTCCATGCTTTGCTTAACACTGTTACTCTCAGACAGATATCCATGTCTACTACTTAAATGTAAACCAATGCCACCTCTGGATTAAACATAAAGAAAAATAAGAGCACTGATCTGGCTTCATCCCTATAATGTTAGAAAAATCTTTCAGTTTAGGGAAAATGCCGCTGGTCATCACCTCACAGTGAAATGACACAGTACGTTGGGATGAACTGCACGCCACAAAATAAAGGGCTCTGTCCACACTGGAGGAATCCACTGTGGAGGGTGCTCGCACAGGTGGGTGGACACTACACCTACGTCCCTGAGACTCTTTACAGAGTGACTGAACAGTTATCTACATTTGCAGTTCTCTCTAAATGCAGGTGACTCTAGACCTTTACACAGCCAAATGCAGATCATACATTTAGAGATCTAAATGATGTCTCCGTGCCAGACACTAGCTTTAGAGCAGCGACGGAGGAGTCATGAGCCAACATGGGGTGAGGCCTCCAAGCTGGCAGCATCAGCACCTGTCTGTAAATCATTGGGCTGTTATTGACCCCCCCCCCCCAATCTTTCCCTTAGATTTGAGAAGAAAATGGACAAATGGAAGTAACAGTTAAAAGAAAAAAAAATGTGAGTCTTGAATATGGCTCAATTGAAACTACCCTGAAAAAGCTAAACGTGCATGCAATAATGCCAGAAATGTGTCAACAAAGCCAGTGCTTCACTGTGATATATGATTAGCTCATTTTTAGCATTTTTCATACCTCTGAGCCCTTGTACTCCCAAGACTACTGTTCTGCTTAAAAACAGGTAAGTTTTGCAATCTATCAAGAACAAAAATCTGAGATAACCTGCAAGGCAATAAGTTTTCCTAAGCGAAGCTCAGGAGTCATTTGCTCTTGGTTGGGTAAACTTCACAGGCATAGCTAAGTACAATCGGGACACAGTTTGCAAAGTAGGGTATTGCAGATGAGAATGTCTACAAAGCTCTACCAATAAAATTGCTAATATCACCCATAAAATAAATGTACAGCAATCATATGATGATGTCTTAGTGTAGCAAAAATTCCTGAAATCTTGCTATGATTGCTGGAGTGAGTAAAACTTAACCCTAGGGCTTGCATGGTACTCAGCAGGTAAAGGCACTTGCTGACGACCTGAGTACAACCCCCGAGCCCATGTGGTGGAAAATGAGAACCAATTTCAGAAAGCTGTTTTCTGACCTTCATGTAAGTATCATGGCATCACTGCTCCTCAAAAATAAATAAATAAATAAATAAATAAAACCAAAAACCAAAACCCAAAAACCAAAAAAACAAACAAAAAAAAACAACAAAAAACAACAGCAACAACTTAGGTCTGTTGACACAGTCAATCTTACAGCCTCACTTCACAAGCCTTCTCAGGACAGTTGGGAGTGCTAGATGCGTGAGCTGGGGGCAGAGGTGAGCTGGGGTACTGGAGAAGGGAGTGAAAATAGTTAACGAATTAACATCCTCTCTGACACTGTGGTATCTAAGTTACCAAATCTGCTTAATTTGCAAATGGACATAAATCAATAACAGATTTATAGACTGACGAACATGGTTTCCATCTGCCCTCATTTTCATTAAAAATGTCATAATTTTATAATGATTTTAAAGGTGATGCTAAAAGTATCTGTTAAAGTTTTGAATGAAATATATATATATATATATATGGTCCTTTACTTTTCCACAAGTGAAAAGTTTTTGGTTGTTTACATTAATTAAAAAAAGGAAATCAAAATATATCTAATAGATCCAACAACAAACTTTTCTTTCCTTTTTTTTTTTTTTTTTTTTTTTGAGACAGGGTTTCTCTGTGTAGCCTTGGCTGTCCTGGAACTAGCTCTATAGACCAGGCTCTGCCCACCTCTGCCTCCTGAGTGCTGGGATTAAAGGTGTGAGCCACCACCATCTGGCTACAACCTATTCTTAAACCATGTTTAAATACACAGAAATGTGATTTCAAGTCACTCATGCCATTTAGACAAACAACTCAAAGTATTGTCCACTTTTGAAATGAGAATTAACTATTCTCAGTGGTTTGGGGGTGTTGACTAATTCTCACAGCAACAGTGTCATTTACAGATGAGGAAATCAGAGCACGGAAAGTCAGCTGCTCACATTTCTGACCACCATGATGCTTGAGCTAGCTCACTAAAGTGAAGCAGGAAGCCTGTGACACAGAAACCCATACGTAAAAAGACCAAAGAGAGTAGCTGAGGAAAGCATTGTTTAAAAAAACCAGCACAACTGAGCAGCAAAGAGAAAATGCAATCAAGCTGCCAGTACCCTGGGCATCCATACCGGGCAGTTCCCACTGGGGTGTGCCACAAAGCTCATACCTGCTTCAGGCCAGCCCCAAATCTCTGATATTTTTAGAACAAACACTAGGTAATGGGGCAAGTGTGGGACAGTCAGAGGTGCCTAATGAAGACCATGTCTTATTTCACAGATAAGAATGAGATCTCCACCAGTAGTGGCAATTAAGACTGCAATTATTTACCATCTAAGGTATCATCTGGTTTGCATCTTTAACGCCTGGGAGTAAGCTAATAAATTAGATTAGCATTTCTATGAGAAATTATTACAATATGAAAGAATATTTTCTAATGAAAATGGTGATTAAAGAGAACAAAGTTTTAGAGTGAGAATGAGAAGAGAGAAAAAGACAGCTAAACGCAATCCTCCTCTACAAGGAGTAATTCTGTGACCTTCCAAACTGTCCAGGATGGTGCTCAGGCACCCCAAAATAACACTGCAACACTGCATATTAGACCACAGGCCTTTTCTTTCTTTCCTTTTTTTTTTCTTTTTTGAGACAGGGTTTCCTGGAACCTGCTCTGTAGACCAAGCTGGCCTTGAACTCAGAGACCCACCTGCCTCTGCCTCCCAAGTGCTGACTAAAGGCGTGCGCCACCACCATCCAGCCCACAGTCCCCTTGTATTTCTGTAGTGCCCTTCATGCACACATCCCAGGGTGTTTTAAAATCATTATGAGTTAAAATTAAAACTGAAGCACATACAATTCCTAATAGAACTGTTTCGAAAATGCTAAACAGAACAAATAACTTTAAGTCTAGATTTAGAAGTCCCAGCAGCCAGCGTGCCCCTTGCCTCTACTGGCAACACGCTGCAGAGCCAGGCTGCTGCTCTCCTGTCATGGGAAAGGTTTGCTTGTGTTTCTTTATACTCAGAGCATGCTATCATCAAGCAGTTTCCCAGGAAAGAGGGAGAAACTGCTATGTGTATCTGTTCGATTATTCTGAACCGGAGGGTGGAGGTTGTTTATGAGTTTGTTAGTGGTCTAAATCTGGCACTGAACTAAAGTGCATTTAACAAGCAAATCTGGATAAAGACCAACATGAAATTTCAGTCCTGAGAAGGAAAATGCTCAAAGCAATCTCAAACTAGTTCTGTTTAACAAGAAAATTAATTTGATTAGCACGATTTGGTTGTCAGTCCCTTTTTTTTTTTTAAACAATTAGAAAGTAGTGTTTAATAGCCATTCTCTCAGACTAGGTCTTCTCTTAAGCCTTGGCAATATTAGTTCACATACCAGAGGACAAGGGGGCCATCTTTCATGATATAGTTGTAGTTGTTTTCCTGTGTTAGTGATTCTAAGGTCAAAGGCAATCTATTCATAGATTTAAAAAAAAAATCTGTTACGTGAAAATGAAGTACTTAAACATTATTAAACACATGAAATTGGCATGGCTTGAACTCTTCATATTTGTTATGAAGATGGAGCCAATAAAATATTTGAGATCAATTCCTGTAAGTTAGACAGTTGCTTTGTTAAGGTTCGCTTTTAGGATTAATGGATTTGAAGGTTGGAGAAAGGTAACCAAGCTACTATAAAACCCTGCATATCTAAACCGGCTAAGAATGGGCCTGATACTAGATAAGGAAAGTTGCAATTTGGAGGATGTTTTCTTGTCGTTTAGACATACTGTGATACTGCTAAATGGAAAAAGCGATCTTGACTGGTTTAAGGGGACAAAAAGTTAAATATGGATGTTGTCCAAGTCACACAACTACCCATGTAGAGCTGGCTTGCTAGTTATGTAATGCAGCCCACCACTGACAATGATGGTTACCAGTTAATCAAATAACAGCTAATTAGTTTATCAAGTGATTTAGCATCTGACAAGCCAAAAAACTAAAAGCAAATATTAATAAGAAGATTCCCCTCTGTGAGTTCGAGGCGAGCCTGGTCTCACAGTGAGGGCCAGAAGAGTCGGGATGACACAGGGAAACCCTGTCTCCAAAAAATAAAAATAAATAAATAAACAAGGGAGATTCCAAGGTTCCTAGGATTGAGGGAAGCTTTGCAACTGTAAACGGAAAGAGCTGTCCAGGGAGCTCCCCTCAAAGGTAACATGGTGCCCAACCCCAGATGTATGGCTCCGGACTGGGGGGGTAAGAACATCAAGTGCAAACTGTCCATCAGGGTAGACCCATCTGATGACACAAGGCTTGCACATTGAAACAAATCTGAGAAATTTAACTGCCTACTAGATCCAATCAAATGTTAAACTTTAACTCTGGGCTTCAAATCAAAAGGCCATCACGGGCTCAACCACACATATTGACCCTGAAGATGTGAAGGGCTGAAGGGATGTGGCCAGCGCTGAGGACTGTACACTCAGAACTCTGTACCCTCCCAAATACAGTCTTATCCAGCAGATGTCCCCAACCCGCAACCCCCACCCCTACGACCTAAACCACTTCCAACACCCTCAAACAAGTCAACGCACAAAAACCAAAGACACAAAACACGTGGGAGAAAATTCTCCCCAGTTGGAATAAACGCAGTGGATACCTTTAAGAACGTATCAGAACTCCAAGACAGAAAGTGTTGTGAACACCTGAACTATCTTTATCTGTGCACGTGACAAAAAAAGACCCCAGGTTTAGCTCCTGGGCTCTGAGTAGGAAGTTACCACACAGTTTATTGTTGCCATGGGCACCCACCCAAACATTCTGTGCCTGAGGGTCCTCATCTGAACGCGGGGCTACTAAAGTGAGAGAGACACTAGGTACATCCAAAGCACCAGAGTTAACTGCACACTACTTCAGCTACTTAGAAGGGTGCCTGACACACCGGCAGCCTGTCAATATGTTTTAAAAGTTTAATATATATTTTGGAATGAACAAATGTATTAATATGTGAATACATTTCATAGTGTTATGTGAAATGTGATATATGAATACTGATGATATTCTCAGGAAAGAATATGACTATTAATATTTTAAAAGTTAAGAAACATGTCATTTCAGTCCATATAACTACAAAAAACAAAGTGCAGGGGTTTCTGCTTTTTGGGTTTTTCTGTTTGTTTGTTTGTTTTTTTAGAAAAACACTCTGTATTCATACACTAGAGTCAGTGTTATCTACTGATGGAAACCAAGTGAGCTAAGTGTATCAAATGCCTGTAGAGAAGATCCTCAAAGCTCACGGAAGCAGCCTCCTTACAGGCTAACTGTCAGGAAGAGAAGACAGGATTTTACTATCTGTTTTGCAAGCAATTGATAATAATAATAATTTAAAAACCCAAGATTTCTTGACACATGCTGTCAGGAGAAGGAGAGCTGGGAAATCGTTTCCTTCGTGTGATTTTCTAGACGGAGTGCTCAAGCCTATTTCTGTGTCTTTGGGAACTGAAAATAAAAATGGCAGTTCTCATTCGCTTTACACAGGACTTAGCTTGGAGCTATCTTTTCTCCAGATAAAAAATGAAACAGAAAACAGTCTCAATGCCTTAAAAATATGGAAACTGCAATGTGTGCATGCACACCAGCAAATGTGATGTGGGGGGAGTAAAAAAATTTGCACAAAGCAGACTGAGATAAAATCGGGAATATCTGACCTCCACATTTCTAGAAAGAAACATTAATTAGGCAGAAATAACAACTGACCTTTTACTTATGGTATCTTCAAGAAAATAATTTGTCCTTGTAACAATGTATATATTTATCTAATGTTTGGCTGAATTCAGTATCTAAAACTCTAGGGAAAACAAACAACCAATTTAATGTTTTATTGTAAATCAAAATATTTACTTTTATAACTCCCAACTTACATCCTAAATCCATAACCCTCAAAAGTTTCATAAAACAAAAGGCTTTTTTGTTCCAGAATCAGACTATTTTCTTCTATGTAGTTGCCATTCAGAATGCAACAAGCGACCTCTCTAACCACATCCACTGAAAAACGCAGAAGCAACAACACAGCATCCAATCTCAGATCTGTAATGAGCATTTTTAACATCCTAGAACACTTTACAAAAATAAACAAGCACATGATACAGAGAACTTAATAAACACATGCCACTCTGCTTCGGCAGATTTATGGTAGGAAAGTACTAACAGAAATAATGGCATGAGCTGTAAATCAATCCACATACCACTCACGGAATCTCTCTGCTGCTGGAGAAACCCTTAGAAATATTAGCAGAGTAAACATTGTTGCATCAAAACCTAAGCACCCATTGTAAAAATCATCACCTATTTTTAAACATACCATTGGGCAAGGACACGGATAGAGCAAATTGGGACTCAAATCGGTCATTAACCAGCACCTTGACTTTAATCTATAGGGACACCAGCTCCCATACTGTCAAAGGAGGAGCCAAAGAAAAGATAATCCCTTCTAATTCTAAGAAGCCAGGTTCAACTGGACATTTGCTTAGCAAGCATCAGCCAATCCTCCTACCAGTGCTCCCCAGGAAAGTCCTGGTAGACCTAACCCTGATCCCTCCTACCCTCTCTCTACCAGCAACAGACTTTCATCCTAACATACTATTTAGGGATCCTATAACCATTCTTGTTACTGGAATATTTTAACATATTAATGCAAAACCCTTTAGTTTTTTAACTATTTAACAAAACTACTTAAGATATTTAACAAAACCCTTAAAGTCCATACAGGGACATATACCTATTAAATAATGTGCTAAATGTTCTCGCATAAATGAATCAAAAATTACATGGGAGAAGTAGACTTAAAGCACCTCTGGGTATCAGGCTGCATTTTATATATGAACAATATTTTTTTTGCTAGGCATTTTTCAGCGTAATATTTATATCACCAAATCTCAAACACAAGAGAACGAGGAGTCTCATCAAACTCAGTATCTACTTTGGGTGTAGGTGTTAGGAAGCCTTTATCACTCATCTTTCCTAACTTCACCACGAAACCAAAAGGGGAGTAGCTAATGATGAAAACATCCTGCACATCAGATTCACGGACTCATTCTAGAGAAATAGAAGATGATGCTGCAGAAAGAACTTCATTTGGAGTTCGGTCTTTTCAAATACTAATCTCCAGTATCTGTTGCTTCTGCTAACATATGCATGATTATTTCCAGTGGTATTTTTAGAAAAGGGAAGAGTGCCATTGTAGCTACGGTTGCAATTTCAGCCTAGGTCAGTCACTTAGCCATGATGGTGGGGTCCTCCAGCCACACAAGGCCATGTTCTCTTCTGAAGACCTCTCTTTAGAAATTCACCAATATGGTGCACAACATTAATGCCAGCACTTGGGAAGCAGAGGCAGGTGGATCACCGTGAGTTTGAGGCCAGCCTAGTCTACAGAGCGAGATCCAGGACAGCCAGGGTTACACAGAGAAACCCTGTCTCAAAAAACCAGCGAGAGAGAGAGAGAGAGAGAGAGAGAGAGAGAGAGAGAGAGAGAGAGAGAGAGAGAGAGAGTCCGATTCCCTTTTGTCGCTCTGCTTACTGTGATAACCATCTATGCTCGGTTCATTTCTCATGGTGGCATTAGGCAAATCCATAATTAATGCATACAGTACAAGAGGTGGAGTTCACTGGTTACATGTGACTGCACAGTAAAGACTTGCACCAGACCCTCATCTCCAGCTCACAGAACAGACCTCTAGTCTTTGCCTGAGCTGACTTTCCAAATCAGTGGGACACTGGGTCACATGAAGGTACAGGATTTTGCTACATGGGGTGTTTAGAATTTTGAGTAAAAACAACAACAACAAAATTGTTCATTCTAGGTCACTCTTCCAATTTTCAAATGCTAATAACCAAGCGATACGTCCTCTGGAGTTGTCTTCACAACACCGTCCCAGAAGTAAGTCACTCGGTTTCACTGTGCCCTCAGACTGACTAACTGTTGAAAATTCATTTAAATTACTTTTATTCTCTGGTTATAAATTTGCATCTTCTCCATTTCAAGGGTGAGAACAACAAGATAGATAGATAGCTGATGGGATAAATGAATGAGTTTTTAAAGTTTGCTCTCCAACACAAGAAAATGATCATTTAATCACAGAGAACAGGTAATCTGTGGTTATAGCTTAATCTAGACTTGCTCCTTTCCTAAACTGCTAACTAACATCAAAGCAGAGCTGGAGGTCTGTAATGGAGCAAGGCTGAATGCATGGACTGCTGCGAAGCAGTGGCAGAGGCCATGGGCTCCCCTTCAGGTACCCAGAATCCTCATGAGCCTTGGACTAAAAATACACAGAACAAATACCTATGACTCAGTGTCATAAAAACAAGCTCTGAGACCCTCTTCACTCCAGAAATGCTTATGCAGAGTAATACAAGTTCAAATGATTGGCAGACTAATATTCATAATTACATTTCACACTAGAATTAGAAGAAAACTTTAAACAAGCACACCAGTTAATACTGCATCACAGAATGACTTAGCTGAGGTGTGGGTTCTGGGCAGTGATGCCGCTCCATACACTGTGGTGACCATTAGCCAGCCGAGTGTTAGCAGGGAGGATGTTTGGTTTCAAACTTGGCAACAACCTAGAGTTTTACTTGCCCTCTACCAAAATTCATTCCAGAAAATGAAATGCAACAATAATAAATCTGTCTCATTTCAAAAATCCCAATGGTAAAACAGGCATCTCAAGAAAAAAAAAATGTCCATTTTTTAAAAAGTGAACTAATTCTTCAAAATTGGTTATAAACTCCTAATGGGCAATAATTATGGACCTTTTGTTCCAGGCAAGAGATTTCTTATATTTATAATTAACATACATACATAATTTACAATTATTTTCAGCAAACACTTTCTCATTTTTTATAATAGAGCAAACACCATATAATGGCGCCATGATTTTATGGAGCCAGCATGCTGAGGTTGTGCACAGGAACCCTGACACTATCCCTCCATAAACCAAAGCTGTGGAGAGCCTGCCACTGTGCGCTGCCTCAGAGAGGGCTCGGGTACTCAGAAGTGGATCTAAGAACGAGCTGGCAGAGTGTGGGGTCTTCTGCAGGACTGTTTTTCCTGGGCACAGCCCCCTACCCTGTGCCCCAAGCGAGAAGGGGCATAAAAACTCTGCTCAGAATGAATAAGGCAGATTTCCAAAGGTTACCGGTGGTCAAATCACTTAGCTTTTTTAGCTAATTCTTGCTTCAGATACCAGTTGCTTGAAACCAGGGATCCCCATCAGACCTCAAGTGGTAGCTGCCCATGATGTCTTATTATTACGACACACTATGTGAGTACCTGTGAAAGGGGGCACTCCTTGGCCAACGAACTCTGATTCATATCTTTCAGTAAGTCCTTCAGAGCATTCCTTACTGTGGTGTGCGACCATTGTTCGGGAGGCAAGTCTTCTAGTTTGGGGCAACTATTTGAGACATAGATTAGAAAGGGGATTATTACAGGATTGCATCCTGCTGCAGAACATTCCTTTAAGACAGACAGATTTCATTTTGCGAATCAAACAGATGCATCTGGAGATTGCTCTCGGTCTCCTGATTGTTCCGATTAGTTAATTACTTTATACAACACATCTGCTGTATCGATGCATGAATTATACATCAGCTGCCTGTGGTGGCTATTTTTTCATGTTACTTCTACCTTCCCGCTCTGATGCGCTTGGGAAGACAATTTAAGGTGTACTGCTTTCTCACGAGCCACCGTGAAAAGCATTAATGTATTAACTGATTTCCTCCGTTCATACGAATTGAAATGGCAGAAACACTGATGTAAGTAAATAAGACCATGGCAAAGCGAATACGGCATTCTTTCACAAAATGTACACAGATGGCACTGTTCATGATATGCAAAAATATTTTTTTCTTAAGTAAACTTTATGTAAAATGCCTTCTTGTAATGCATCATTTAATTGACTAAAAGTAAAAAGTCTTATCTTTTGATAGCATGCAAAAAATGCAGAAATTTCAAGGGAGTGAGTTGATTTTTAGAGTCCTACATCGCGAAGTTGGAGAAAATAACTGAAGGGCTAAAGTTACCAAATTAATTTGGATTAGCAGGTCTCAAGTGCTGAGTAAATAAAAACTGCAAGCTGGCTCGAGAAGCTTTATGTCCACCCAGGTAGGGAGAAAATTCCCCTTAGAACTGCTGCCTGCACCCACCTGTGTAACTGGATTTTGAGCGTGACCACATGATACACATCTTGAAGCATATCTGCTACCGTAGCATCAGGGGCATCTGTCACATAGGACAGTGGAACTGGATTCCACTTCCCCACCTGGATGAGCCCTAGTCCAGATAAAGAGAAGACATGCTCAGTGCTGACTCTCAGACCCAGCAAAAGGTTGCTCTGCTCTTCCGCATTGCCCCCACCACAAGCAATATTGTTATTTCTGTTTGAATGATTCCCTTTCCCTCAAAAAGGCAGGTCAATGAAGATATTTGCAGCTTAGCTTTCCAAATTGTGAAATTATGTAAATGACTATAGGAGCTGTTTATTATTTTGGAAATAAATACCCATCAATAAAACCTATGCATCAGGCCACATTGTCCTAACTTACAGGAAGTTCTAATAAGACATAGCTGAACCGGTTCTAAATGGCTTTATGATTTAGATAAGATTCCCTATTGCAGTGGGAATCAACATTGAAAAATACTTTACAGCCCATAAAACCATCAGAAACAGAATAAAAGAAACAGAACTAGATATTCAGTCATAAATGCAAATTGACTCTCAACAGTCCATCTGCTCAAATACGCTCCTCACTTCCTTGTGGGTCCTCAGTGGAGCAGATTATTAAGGTCAATAAGCATACTAATGATTCAGCTGAAGTAATTTTAAAAAAAAATTTACCTCGACATTCCACATGAGCAAAATGTGTGTTAACTAAACCAAACTGAATTAAGCCAATTTTTAAAGCCACAGTCTATAAGGGACCAACATAAGGCACAGGCTGCAGCTCTCTGAATAAAATGTTCTCTGCTTTGTCTGAGAGGCAGACAGGAGGACCA
>CABHPR010117660.1:0-16280 GCA_902168415.1 Peromyscus melanophrys
GCAAATGTCAACAAATTCAATAGAATGCTGAAATGAAAATCTGCAATGAAAATGACAGAAAAAAGAATGGTTGGTGTCTGTAATGAGATCTTTAAATGTGAAGTGGAACCCTTGATGTCAACCAAAACATTCTTGTTAAAATGTACAAAAATATTGACTTGGTAATTGACTCTGGCTAATAATGTCTGAAAAATATCTAAAGTGAGAAACAGAAGTTAAGGAATGTTGGAATATACCTTTACCACCACCACATTGGTACCACTGACAGGGAGATAGAGATCCAGTGCTCTTATAGCCTGCTGGTGAAATGTGGTTCCCAGTGCCATCTGGAATTGCACTAAATACATAAGTACCATTATCTGTCAATCAGAAGAATTGTTTTGGGACTGAGCCCATAGGAGAAAATCATGTCTTCATCTCATTTACATATAATAAATTTCTTGCTGAACTATTTGTAGTACAACAAACCAGAATAAAATGAAAGCCTGTGGGTAGAAGAATAGTCACCTAGGTCACTGTCATACTTTCAATGAGATATTGAATGTCAGTATGGATTGGATCTTTGTTGGGTAACTTGGAAAGACTCTCAAGTGATAAAGCATAATATCAATTTTAAGAATCAAACACTAATAAAAATAATTCAAAGCCCCATAAAGGCATCTCTGTCTTTCTAATATTGTGGTGTCACATGAAGAGATACAGAAGTCACATAACATGGTGTTAGCATTGATAGGTTATATGAAGCAATGAGAAATGTGAATGTTTGGGTTAAACTTCCTATATCCAAGTCTGATTATAAAGTTTACTAGCTGGGAGACTTTGGAGAAGATAGCATATAATTTTCTATGTCCCACCTTTCTATTCTATGAGATAGAGATGACACACGAAACTCCGTTGGGTGTAGTAAATGAGTATTTATTTCAATATTAATATATGAAGTACTTTCAAACCATGTCAGTTGTATAATGTTGCCACAACCCTGAGCAAGGTGGAGAGGGGGAAAAGGGAAAGAGAAAACAACAAAAAGGTGCATCAAAAAGAAAAAAAAGGACAGAAAGAAAAGAAAGAAGTCACCGGGAACCTTCTTCTGAAGTGGATTGTTTCTCTGGGTGCCTGAATTTGTTATAAGCATGTCTTTCATTGCTTGTTCTGTCTGGTAGAACTTTTGTCCAGAACTGCTTTCAAATTCTCATACCTTGGTGGTTGTCTAAGGAACAATATTTTTAGCATAATAAGCAAGAGGTGACCTCTCAAAGTATGTACCTTGCACACAGAAGACCTGAACATACTTTCACCAAAATTCATTGCAAAGGTACTCAATGCTAATTCTATTTTGGTTACAATTTTTGTTTTTTGCTTTAAATTTCCTTAATACTATTAATAATCTTTGCTTTGGTCATAAGGGAAGATGGGGAGCATCAAAGGAATAAACATTGCTTCAATCTGATGTTTGGGTCTGACTCACTGTTATTTCTTAGGATTCAGTTCTTCATGTATTTCTTGCCCTTTTGTAGCATTTGAGAGCATAGGGACCAGCAGCTTATTATTAATTAATTAATTAATTAATTAATTAACTTTTCTCTACATAACCCTGCTTGTTCTGGAATTCACTATGTAGGCCAGACCAGCCTGGAACTCATAGAGATCTACCCATTTCTACCTCTCAAGTGCTGTAATTAAAGGAGTGTGCCACCAAGCCTGGCCAATTAACTTATTATTCTCCTCAAATTCTTTTCAAAGATATTACTGTGCTAAACAGCTTGCAAAGATACAGATATAGTTGTCTCTTTCTGTAGCAAAGGGCATATTTGACTGTGAGGAAGCATAAAAGGATAGTGCCTCCCTTTCCTGGGCAAAGAACAGGTTTGTGTCTAGCTCACTCTAAGAGGCAAGGGGGTTCCCATCTCTAGAGCCCTGAGGAAAAGAAGAGCTGATGAGAACAGTATGCTTGTGGTGCCATGAACAGGATGGTTCTTTGTCTTTGATACAGGAGTTTTCTGTTTTCTGCCAATGTCTGAATCTTTGTCAGTCTATCTGTTATCTTGGAGGGAGAGGTAGCAAAAACCTCAGACTTTTGTAGACCTTGATATGACGCATTATAAACATTTTTGAGTTTCCAGATTGATAAAATGTGGATGTAGCCAAAAGACAACTTCAGGGTTATGAGATGGAATGAAATGTGTATGCCAGTTTCCCCAGGAGGGGCTGATTAATACTTTAAGAAAACAATGAACCTTGAAAATATTCAGACTCAAATTATTGCATGGGGCATGTTATCCTCTAGGTAGGGTTCATGTCAGTCAGTAGTAAACCGTTTACATGCAGTTCCAAATGGCCACAAGTAGCTTCCCAGAAGTCTTGGACATTTGCTCTTTAGCCAGGAAAACAGTTCCTTTGTGAATGTCAATTATTGTGTGTTGGAAAGTGGTTGCTGAGGTAATACTCTCAAACTATTTATTTACACTACAAAGATGTCTCATAGTAAGTTGATTTTTTAATGATGAAAGCATCTCAAATCAGACAATTTCCTATAGGTGGCTGAAAGTCAAATTAATCTAAGGAAGAAAATTAGAGGGAAAGGAATGTATTTGGTCATGGTATGGTTTATCTGCTGAGTATGAGTGACATGGCTAAGTTTTGGCAAGCAATAACATGGGATAGATAGGAAAAAGGACTCAAGAGTTCCAGTACATTAATTAGTTACTTATGAAAGCAGTGTATATGTATCTGTGAAGTAACTGAGCAATGGGGTAATTTAATGTTTCCTTATATTCTTCATGTCAGAAAATAAAACTGATAATGATGTGGATGGATGGCAGAGGCATGTGGCTAGTGGTAACTGGCCAGAGCTTTCCACTTGAGTGTCTCAACTTCCCACCTTGGAAACATTAATATTTGTGACCTGTGCTTTGTAGTTCATGCTGATCCTGAAACTGTGCAGTCAAAAGCATGCGTCCTTAGTCAAAGCAAAGATAGGAAACAGGAAAAATAACAGATTGGACATAAAATGATGAGTCATTGACTTCCAGGATGGAAAATCATGTACTTATGCGAGGTTACCATAGAGAATTCACCTACTCTGGTGCCTGGCACTGGCCTGACAAGCTTAAAAATGTTATTTTTCAGCTGATCACGAACAAATTTGCCTTAGGGGCAGAGTTACACAGAAGCAACTAAAATAGATAAATGAATAAAATTCTAAAAGCCAATCTAGTAATTTACATTAAGACCTGAATGTGTTGAAAGGATCCAAAAATTGTGTTTGCTGATCCATATATTTTCTTTCTGTGGCAGGTCTCACAAGGATAGGTTTGACTAGATACTTGCTCACTAAGCCTGGGATAGGACCATAGCATGTGCTCTGTGGTATTCATCAGGCTCGAGTGCATGGGTCAGGGAACTCTGTGCTTTGGGACACAGAACTCTCAAATTATTGCATACATAACTAATGGCATATTCAGCTTCCTCCTCTTTTAGCAAGTCCTTATTTCTCTCTCTTTCTCTCTTTCTTGATTAAGATATAGCTGTGCTTTTACATAGATATCTTGGTTGCAATTTCAGCTTTCCTGAGGGCTTGTACCTGTCACTTTGATTGACAGTCATTTATATAACATACGAGTGAAATCTGGCACACAGCACAAGATTCCCAAGGTCCTTGGAAATCAATTCTACACATAGCAAATCTGTGCATGGTGACATTTCTTTTCTAGCAATCCATCGCTTTGTCTTGTCTTTTCATGGCTTTCCTTTTATATGTAATTCAGTGTAAATTCCAACGTATAGCAGTTTATCTCTTTGTGACTCTTCAAAGGGTGGTGCATTGCCCAAAGTAGTTAGAAATCCCTTTAAACAAGAACCTCAATGCACAAAGAACCATTTCAGTTGTATGTGGCTTAAATCTCTGGAGCATCTCTCAAGAATATTCATTCTTCTATAATAATTTCAAGAAATATGCCTCCTTAACAGAAAACTGCACTTTGACCAGAGCACTGTATGTTTATCTAAGAATAAATAACCTTGAATTAAACTTTATATACAGACAGAAACAGTTTACTTCTGCTGAGAAATATATTTTCATGTGTTTGTATTTATAGGTATTGGATTTTTTCAAGTGATATTTTTTAATTAACAAGATGGAAGTCATGACTCTCATGATTATATTATTGATGACTGTTTCTCTACTTCTAAAATCTAAGATGCAGTGACATTTTAAGGAACATTAAACTTAAGGATGATCTTTGTGTTGTTTAATATATAAACAGCTTTTTCTTTTTGTGTTTACTAAAGCTTAACATCTTGGCTTTTCTACACAGCATCATGTATACCTATTGACAAGTACATGTTTCAGCTGAGATGATATTTTGCCATGACTTTTCAAGTGGACATCAGATATTGACATGTAACCTGGATTATATGCATTCATCTTTTAGCTGTAAATGAACTTTCTCTCTTCCAAGAACTGCAGAGTATCTCAATGATCTGTAATCAAAATCTTCTCCAGAAGGTGAGTTTATTTACTTTTTTCTAAAGTGCTCAGTTGTGTGGGCAGTTTTTTAAGCAGGCATCAAGGCAATACTCCCCCCATATTTATATTAACTTTGAGGTATTTAGTTCTTGAATTAACAGGTTTCCACATGAGACTTTTGTACACATTTCACCTTTGTTGATGCTTTCTGCCCCTGCTCTGCCCTTTAATCCCAGTAGATCCCCTTCTGTTTTACTCTTTTTGATCCTCCCTCCCCCTTAGAGCCTCTTTCTTCAGCCCCTTTCAAGTATCCTGACTTTATCCTGACTTTTCTCCATGCTCACACCAACGTGGACGCCATTGTTTAGCAGAGGCTGAACATGCTTATGAGAGTGTTGTATTTTTTTTTATAATTTAATTTAATTTTACATATCAGCCATGGATTCCCCTGTCCTCCCCCCTCCCGCCCCCACTCCGCCTTCCCCCCAAGCCCATCCCCATTCCCATCTCCTCCAGGGCAAAGACTCCCCTGGGGATTCAGCTCAATATGGTAGATTCAGTCCAGGCAGGTCCAGTCCCCTCCTCCCAGGCTGAGTGAAGTGTCCCTGCATAAGCCCCAGGTTCCAAACAGCCAGCTCATGCACTAAGGACAGGTCCTGGTCCCACTGCCTGGGTGCCTCCCAAACAGTTCAAGCCAATCAGCTGTCTCACTTATCCAGAGGGCCTGATCCAGTTGGGGGCTCCTTAGCTATTGGTTCATAGTTCATGTGTTTCCATTAGTTTGGCTGTTTGTCTCTGTGCTTTTTCCAGTCTTGGTCTCAACAATTCTCGCTCATACAAACCCTCCTCTTTCTCGCCAATTGGACTCCTGGAGCTCCACCTGAGAAAGCCCGAACTGACCTACTCTGGTGATAGGATGGCCAATCAACTTAACTCTCATGCTAGAAATCTCATCCAATGACTGAGGGAACGGGCTGCAAAGAGAGTGTTGTATTTTTAAGAATAGCAGGAAGGAGTCACACCATACAACAGGGCCCAAGTTGGAAGTTTATTGAGGGGAGGGGAGAGAAGGGGGCAACGGCCGGTCCCTGGGGACGAGGAAGGGAAAGAGAAAGTAGACAGGAGGTGAGCAAGGCCCGCCTTTTACAAGGAAACTCAGTGAATGCACACAGGAGATGCTCTTAGTGGCTATAGCTGAGGTCTATCCTGTCAGGACTCTAAGGGCAGGCTAGTACAGATGCCTAAATGCTAGCAGAGAGGACATTTAATATTTGTCATTTTGAACCTAGGTCCCCTTAATAAAAAGTTCTTTTATATTTAATATCTTTATTTATTGATGTCCAAGATCCATAAGACTTATAAAAGCATCAACACATGGCATGTTTATCTAAGACCAAAAGGGATTGCTATAGCCTTCTCATTGAAATTTTATTTAAAGTGCTCTGCATATTTGTCAAAATTCATTTCTTATGGAATAAAGTTAGTAATTCTCCATGTTCTCAACAGGACCCATAATCAAACATTTCAGACATCAGAATCCAGGTGAATCAAATTCTGAGGACTATCTTTATTCTCACCTCAATAAAATACAGTTAGATCTATTCAGCGTGAATATCAGGTGCAGTCTTTAATGACAAAATGTCATAGGGAACTGAGAGAAGGGGAAATGGAAGATGCTGCTGCTAAATCTGCCTCAGACTCACTGGATGTTGGAACAGACTTCAGGTGTTGGGTATTCGGGCGACTGAGCTGTTTTAGAGCTAACGCTCGATGCTATGACTGGTCTTGGGAACTCAGACCTCTTTCATCGAAAGCTTCCCACAAGGACAATGTCCCTCTTTTCATGGTCCAGAACATTTGCAGAATTTGTGACACCATCAGTGGGAAAACATTGAGTATTCATGCAGTCCACAGGTTAGCCAAATAGTATCCTCCTAGAATATTCAATAAAATCACGTATAGAGGGAGGTTGTAAAATTAATAATAACTAAAATTATGCTTCATGTTAAATTTCTAGTATTTAGGTACAAGGTTTTTTAAAAACTCAACAGTAAGTACAAAAAACATAAAGCACTATTTATTCTCTATTAAAACTGAATAAATGATTATAATTGAATAATTAGGAAAGGAGTTATGTTCATGGAAAGACTGCAATGGCCACAGTGTTCGGACATGGCATAATATTGGCATCAATCAATTTCCATCTGTCTTTGTTTAGTTATACCACTGCAGATAACGTATTATCTCCAAGAGCATACCCTGCTACCCTTACACTGTCTACTGGTTTTATGGCATGTCCAAGAGATGTAGTACTTTCTTTGGAGATGTTAGTGAATTGGGTTTAGAAACAAATCATGTGTAGTTGATTCTATAGGATGCTAAGGTTATTGAGTTATTGACATCTATCAAAGAGAAATATGTAAATATAGCCAGAGAAGGTTACAGATTAAACATTTATCTTAGTAAGGAACTTGATAAGTAATAATTATTAGCAGTCTCTAAAACATGCACAACACAAAATATTTCTTTTAACAACTAATCATCTACTCATTTGTAAGAGAAGTCATTCATTCACTCCTTGTTCAACGCTTGTGAGTGATGGCATGGTGGAAGGTTATCTTAGTTTGTGGGGGTAGTGTTAGAAACACTATAAACTGAGATATAGATGATAAATATGTCTACACATGTGTGCACCCATCTATGCATTCTCTGATCTTCTATGTGCTTTCTTTTTTGTCTCTTTCTTCCTTCTATATTTCCTTCCTTCCTTTTTTCTCTTTTCTCCGTCCCTCTTCCCCTGTCCATCCCTCTCTCCTTCCTCCATCCTTTCCTATCTTCAATCCTCTCTATTCATAAACTGTAGATCAAAAGTATTCAGAAATGTGCAATCTCTTCTAAAAATATACAGTTATTCCTTTTCATGATTTCCTATCTAATAGAGAATAACAAATATTTGTATAGCATTTATATTTTATTAGTTATTATATAGGTTCTAGAGCTGATACAAAGTATCAAAAGGCTGCATAGTTATATGAAAGTATTAACCATTTTTATGAGTGACTTGAACAATCACAGATTTCAATACCACAGGGTTATTGGAACTAATCCCATAGATAAGGGGCTGTGATGTATATATCAATATAATTATGATATATTCAAATGATTTCTGTTTAATCAGGTCAATTTCATTTACCAAACATAAAGAGCGAAATTGTTAAATGTTGTAGATACAATTCGAAGAGGTGAAATAATATGACATTCATAGAATATTCGTTTAAAAACCAGAATAAAACAGAAGTTGTGAAATATGTTCGCATGAGATCAAGTTTATAAAGAAAATGAAGAATTTAAGGCAATTATTTGATGAGATTGCAGGGTTAAAGGTATTATCTTACTTCTAAAATTTGACAATTACAGCGTTCTATGGTAAACTGTGTCTCCCAGTCCCAAACTTACATGTTGAAAATTTAGCCCTATAAGCCTGCAGGATGTGACTGCATTTGGAGACGGAGTGTTTCAAGATGAATCAAGTTAATATGAGGTCACTAGCATTGTCCCAAATCCAGTTTGACTGTCCTTATAAAAAGAGGAGATTTGGGCACAAATACCCACAGAGGGAAGGCAACGCACAAATAAGTGTGAAACAGACTCCAAGAAACCAACCCACTCAAAACTTGTGGATTTCTAGCGTCTCTAACTCAGTGACAATGAATTTCTGTGTGTAAGCCACATGGTCTGTGCGGCTCTTTGTTATGGGAGCCTTAGCAGACTATTACAGATGGTACAACAAATGGCAGAAGAATTCTGGAAAAACCTCTCACATTGTTTACCAGGTTTTATTAGCCTTTGGCTTCATCTCTAACTCCCCACTTCCTCTGTGACCTTCAAATCTCCCAGTTTTGGGTAAAATAAATTTATTCATATACATATGTATATATGAATATCTTTTACACTTACATCTTCTGATGGTTCTAAAAAGTCAAATGCTATTCTTATTTGAAAACTGATTGCAGACAATTAAGAAGGATTCAAAGGTGAGAGACACTGAGTTAGGAAAAGAAATTCTTTTAGAATTTCACATAAACATGTATTTCTCAGTCTGTGATTCACAGAATGCTAGATGCTGGAATGTTGACACATCTTCAGCAATCTAATCAGCATTATTTTTCACTTTACTGTGGAAACAAAGATGGCACTCCAATTAATAATTTTTAAAAATTTGATTTTCTGCTCATGGAGTGTTTACATTGATTTAGTAGTGACAATACAGTTTCCAGAAGAGACAATATTACCTATATGGAGTTCTCTTGCTCATCTCTGTCATACTGTCTTTTACCAAGTTGAAATTTAAATTCTAAGCAGAACAATGCTAATTTTATTTTAAAAATAAGAGAGAAAAAGGTTTTAAAGAAGCAACACTGGAAATTAAAGCCAATTTAACTTGAACTGTTTTTCCTCTACTATAATGAAATACAAAGGACATGTTCCAGAGGGTTTACAAAGAGCAAAGTGGATAGAGAACTGAAATATTTGATGGACATCTCTGGCAGCTGATTAAGAAAAGAAAAGAAAATGCATCAAGTTAAAATGATGCCCCATTTGTAGATAAGGGGAAAAAGACCCAGAGAAAAATGCAGTGATTAAAATGCTGACCCCAGGTGGAAGAGCGAGTGACCAGATCATTTTCTTTATATACCTTTATATATATATATATAACTTCATCTTAAGTTTTCCTTGTCAGTCCTTCTCTGGTACCTATACATTTTTATTTGAGAATGATGCCGTTGACCTTAACGACTTCATTTTGCAACTCACATGGAACTACCACAAATCGAAAGTAGAATGTCTGAACTTGTACTCAGAGAAGAAGAAATTTCACTTTTATAATTCAAATAACAGCAGCTGTTGTTAATGAAACACAATCACAGAAAATGTCCATCCCTAGAACAGCAAGTCTGGTGGACTCATGAAATGACTTTAAAATACAGGGTGAAAGTCAACCTTGGTGTCAATAAAGAGCATACTTCCACAAGTGAAATACTACTGTCCTCAGAGATGACGTGACCCAATATTGATACATAATCCACTTAAAATTTATTAAACAGATAAAATCAAGAAACTGGTAAAGAGATTGGAATAGAAATCTATTGTATAGTAAATGCATTAGCTCAAGTATCAAGATGGATAAATTGTAAAAGGTTGAGCTGGGGAAAAAAAGGGATGTTGTAAAATGATATACCTGTGATGTGATTATATTTGTGAAAACAGTTTAAAAGAATTATAACATTAAAAATCAGACACACAGAATTGCAGTAAAAGTATTCTATGGTAGAAAATGATGCCACAGTTTTACGGTACTGATTAACTTTGAGAAAAGATTTAGAGTGAATGTAACTTTAACTTTTTGCATGGATATCAATATTTTGTTGAGAATAAAAATATAGAATAAAATATTCCATGGCTATTAAGTTCAGACAGAGACAGCCATGACTCTGACCAATGCATTTTACAATCTTAGGTTATTTGTGAATGTTAATATGCTATTAATTTTGGCATATAAAAATTACTAAGAATTTATAAACTCAGGTTTGAAAGTATAATAATTTCTGCTTCTATTTTATATAATGAAAATTCTCCTGTCCTTAATTTGGACTCTTTCCATATACATGTATTTTGAACTCATGGTGCTCCTTTTTTTGTTTTTTAAGACAGGGTTTCTCTGTGGATCCCTGGGTCCCTGGTTGTCTTAGAACTCGCTTTTCAGTCCTTGAACTCACAGAGATCTGCCTGCCTCTGCCTCCCAAGTGCAGAGATTAAAGTCATGTACTACCACCAACTTCATGGCCCTCTTTTACCAGCTTGGCTATCATTGTTTTTAGTGTTGTCTCCTTTTCCTAGTCATGAAGAAGACATTACATTCTTTTACATAAACTAAATTTGTCCCCAAATAGAATAAATACAATATTTTATTGAGTAACTTTTTCTGCTGCAATGTGGTAGTTTGAAAGAAAATGGCCCCCCAAGGGAGTGGCACTATTAGGAGGTATGGCCTTGTTGGAGAATGTGTGCCATTGTGGAGGGTGAGCTTTGAAGTCTCTTTTGCTCAATCTTCCCTCAGTGTGACTCGTCAACTTCCTGTTGCCTACAAGGTGTAGGACTCTCAGCTGTTCCTCCAGCACCATGTCTGCCTGCGTGCTGCAAAGCTCCCCACCATGATGGGGACTGAACCTCTGAAGCTCTAAGCAAGCCCCCTCAATTAAATGTTTTCTTTTATAAGAGTTGCTGTGGTTGTAACCATTACAGCTTGGATAGAAAGGTGTCCTTGCAGTTGGGAGCCAAGGAATTCCCCAAAGTCACACCATACAAGAAATCTCACACAAGCGATTTCTTGGGAAGGAGAAAACCAGGAGGGTTACTGCCTCTGCTCAGGAGAGAAAAAGCAGCAAACTGAACAGAACACAGGGCTTATAGAAAGTTTCTTGGGAAGGGGGTGGAACTTTTCAGGGTGGAAATTGGTGGAATTTCACATCTGGAGATTGGGCTTTTTACTCTGTAGGATGGGGTAGGGGAATTTCATTCAGGGTCTTGGTCAGGGACTGTCTCAGCCCCGACAGGGTGGGCAGCCTGTTGCTGAGAAGGGAGAAAGAAACCAGAGAGGCTGGAGAGGAAGAGAAGGGACTGTGGGTTGAGGCTTGCTACTGTGATCAAAACTAGTGGGAGAATCATCTGGTTTGGGCCTCACAGCTAGGAGGAGTTGTTTTTCCTTGGATGGCTTATATCATGTGGTCACTTTTACCAAGACGGGAGTGAGGTCACATGGCAAAGTCCATCCTTTCTAACCCTAGCAAAGATGACTGTCAGCCATGTGACTACCTCCATCCCAATGTGGGGACAGCAGCTAAGGTGGCAGCAAGCTGCATGTTTCCTTTAAGATTACCTGTGTATAGATTTTTAACTATCAACTCTGGTGTTATGAGTTTTAAATTAACCCTTTGTTACAGATTTTACAGGGTTTTAACCATACCCGATATGCTTACAAATCTTGAGGTACAGGAAGTTTACACAATAGTTTTACAAATCTTGAGGTAAGATTTATACCCTAGCAAAAGTTTTAGAGAGTTAAACCAAAACAAAAGGTTATGAGATGAGTAGCAATAGTCCCTATTGGGAATAGTCTGTCCCTTTATTTTGTTTTGCTCTGCTTTCTCTGTCACACAGCAGATGGCTCATCTGATATGGAACAGAGATTTTGGAAGAAACCTTTAAACAAGGTCTAGAGGAGGGGAAGTCATAACCTAACTCTAAGGCCATATTTTAATTCAAATGAGACAGCATAAAACAACAGTTTAATGCCACTCATACCTAAAAGATACCCAGATCTTTATAAAACTGAATGCAGTAAGCTGAGAACAAAGAAGGCATAGAGATAGGAAATTTTCAAATTCTAGCATAGACAAAGGATGCTGCAGGAGAGAGCTGAGAGAAGCACCAGCCAGTGAAGAGTGTGTGCAGGGTGTGTGCATGTTGCTGCTGGCCTACTCCTTTGTTTTCTCCCCCTCCTTCTAGGTCTTACTCCTAGCTCCCACTTTGCAACAAACTTACAGATCTATCTATGGTAATTTAAAAGACAAGACATTTACACAGTCTATGTTGGGAGGAGACTAGACAACCAAACAGGGCTTGGAGCAGAGATATAGGGAATGAGGAATGTCTTTCCATTTCCTCGATTGCTTACAGTATTTGTAAAGGTCCCAAATAATATTAGGATCTAAGATGCCATTAAGTGGCCATTTGGATTGATTATCTAAGGGGTATTGATGCCAAATTTTATTGTAAAAGTGAATACATTTAGGATCCTTCATGTTAGGTGTCAGTTGGAGAGGCTGGAGGTTTTCTCAGAGGTATCCTAAGGGGGAATGAGAGAGTATGGAAGACACATTCCCATGCATCACTGCAGCCTGTAGTCATTGGCATCCCCAGGACTCAGGGAAGACTGAATGAGGACCAAGCCATTGAGTGGGTTGTCACTACACTCAAGAGGAAGTCAGGGGCTTAGCCTGGCTAAGCCAGCAGAGAGACTTGGTGCCTGGTACTAGGCTTTCATAGAGGTGAGAAAGAAAGAACAAAAACCAAGGTCTAGGAGGAAGAGGGGTGACATACAGGAAAGGGTTGGGGAATGTGGTCACAAAAGCCACTATTGTCTAAAGGAGTTGTAGGAATGTGGGCAGCTCCAGGGGGGAAGTGAGAGGAGAGGGCAGTGTTAGGGTCCTGGAGAAGTCCCATAAAAGACCATCATCCATGTATGCAATCAGTGAGAGTGTTGTTTATTCCATCATGCTGGGGTTGACCATCCCACACAAAGGCAAAATGGCAACGACCCCAAGAGGAGCTCACAAGCTCCTTTTAAGCACAGCCAAGGGGAGGTCCTAGAGCAGTTAGGTCATTGTAGATATGATTGGCTTAAGCAAGTGGCAATCATATAGTACATTCTAATTGGCGAGGCCTAGCAGGGGTTGGCTAAGGCTACAGTTTTTCCATTTTGGGGCAGGCCTGGACAAATCCCAGGCTTTGTCCTTATTTGGTTATCTGCTGACTGTGGCTCAGGCCTCTTTGTCCTTGCTGTCAGGAGTGTTGGAGATTGATTGTTCTTTGTTTGTGGCTCTCTCAGAAACTGCTTGCTCAGTCTCAGGAAACTGAAATTGAGGCCTGATCTCTAAGAGAAGACTGAACAGCCTGTTATAGCATCTGCTCAGTCCTCTCTGGCAGGAAGGGGTGCAATAGCCTGGTTTGGCCTAATGAAACTGCAGAATTGCAGCTCCAAGGTGGGTGGGATGGGCTCAGGTGAAAAGGGCAAGCAGTATCTTTAAAGACCATGGGGGCAGGTACCTCTGCCTCCAAGATTACTAGAGTGGTACCAGGCACTCAACAGTCACTTGCTCAGATTCAGAGAAACATTTACACTGACCAAAGGGGAAACTTACCTAATTGCTGCTGGTGGGTAGGATGCTGAGCTATCTGTGATCCAGAAGGTGAGTCTGTTGCAGATAAAGATGAGGGACAGGGTCCCTGTAAATAAATTTGTTGCAACTCTGTGGGTTTGGTCCTGGGTTTTGGCACCAAAATGTGAGTTTTGCAACTCTGGGGAAAGGTATCCTGACTACCTGGAGAGTCAGGCAACACCTTGAGTTGCTTAGGACAGCTCTGATGGCTGGAGCTGCAAAGATACAGCTCAACCCTGGAGGGCAAGGTATCCCAGACACCTCGGAAGGGAAGTTTTTCTCACTGCTCGGGAGAGTCATGCCTGGAACTGCTTCAGCAGGGAAGGGCATCCTAATTGTTCCAGAAAGTCAGGCTATACCTGGTGTGATGGGGGATGGTCTCCCTGCAGGCTATAGCAATCCTGTTTCTCTCCTGGAGAGCTGCTACAGCTGGGCTTTGCTCAGCCCCCACTTAAGGGGGCTTCCACTGAGGAATGTCTCAGCAAGGATCTTCTCTATGCCAGTGAATGAAGATCTTCACTCTCAAAACTCTTTTGAGAAAGAGATTTATTTGGGAAGGAGGAGTCCAAGAGAGTAGCTGACTCTACCAGAGTGGAGAGAACAGCTCTTTTTAACTGACCAGGTATGGTGGTTTACATAGGATGTCTTGGGGGTGGAGTCAACCAGGGGTTGACTTGGGGCCCAGGATTCTACTGTCCTGATCAGTGATTGGTTGGTTTCACAAGTCAGTTAGCCAGGGGCAAGGATGGCTCTGATTCAAGCCAAACTGTGTTTCTTTCACTGGCCTTATTTAACTTGTTGACACTAATTCTAAGGTCAGGGCATATTTCTTTCACTGACTCTGATTCTAGGGACCAAGAATGTTTCTTTGGTACTGTTTTCAGAGTCAGGGCATGTTTCCTTGGTTCTGGGTTTGGGGATAAAGTGTTTATTTCTCTGGCTCAGGTTCCAAACCCAGGCTGTGTTTCTTTCCCTTGTCCTGGGCCCCAGGACCAGAATTCTACTGTCCTGCTCTGTGATTGGTTGGTTTCACAAGTCACTTGGCCAGGGACAGAGATGGCTATGATTTGAGCCGAACTATGTTTCTTTCACTGGCCTTAGCTGAGCCATATTTCCCTAGTTCTGGGCTTCGGAGTCAAGATGGGTTTCTTTAGCCAGTCCCTTTTCCCTACAGTCCCACCAAATGTAAGCATTATGGCTTGGATGGAAAGGTATCCTGGTAGCCATGAGCCAAGGAATACCACAAACTCATATGAAACAACAAACTTCACGCAAGATATTTATTGGGAGGGAAAAAAACCAAGAGGGCTGCCTCTGCTTGGGTAGGTAACAGCAGCAAACTGAACAAGATACAGGGCTTATATAGAGTTTCTTGAGAAGGGGGTGGAACTTCTCAGGGTGAAGCTTTCCAGGGTGGAGATTGGTGGGATTTCATGTCCATAGATTGGGCTTTTTACACTGTAGGATGGGGGCAGGGTCCAGCAGTTAGGGCAGTTAGAGCATTCTGTGGGTGGAACCTGGCAGTTAGAGGTCCTTGTGGGAGGGTGCTGGCCACTTGTGTGGCTTGAAGGACTCACAGTGGTCATGGTGTCTCTCACAGCAATTGAAACACTAACTAAAACATGTAATAAATCAATATATTATATTTATTAGTGCTGTTATCTTGTGGAGTGTTGCTGGAGAGCTTCTTTCCAGGTCCCACAAGTCCCGCAGTCCCACAACCCATGTACAAAATAATCACTCAGACGCTTATATTACTTATAAATTGTATGGCCATGGCAGGCTTCTTGCTAACTGTTCTTATATCTTAAACTAACCCATTTCTATAAATCTATACCTTGCCACGTGGCTCGTGGCTTAAAGTCATCTTTACATGCTGCTTGTCTTGGCGGTGGCTGGCAGTCTCTTACTCCATCTTCCTGTCCCTCAATCTTTCTCTCTGTTAGTCCCGCCTATACTTCCTGTCTGGCTACCGGCCAATCAGTGCTTTATTTATTAACATATTTGTCATACAGAACATCCCACATCATACAGAACATCCCACAGCAGTGGAGATATCATTTTAATCAGATGCCAAATATTTTCACTTTTAAGAAGGAGAGAGAGAGAGAGAGAGAGAGAGAGAGAGAGAGAGAGAGAGAGAGATAAAACTCACTGAAGGAAACATGGTAACACTGTCAAAGTTAAACATAGGTGGGCACATGAATATGTTTTTTTAAATTATTTTATGAATGCTTGAAATATTTAAAAGTTAAAGTTAGACCTTCTTGTAACTTACAATTTTATAGTATAGTTCTCTGTGAACACAGTTTTCTAGAAATATAAGTATTTTCTTGTTTCTAGAATGGGGAAAGGAACACCTAAATCCAATATCTCCTGTAGTTGGTCAGGCTGTTTGCAAGTGTGTGTACTTCTGTAAGAAAGAGACAAGTACACAAAAATGATAAGAATAAGATCCTTCAGCTCTAACAATTAAGAGCTTAAGGAAATTGCTTAGCTTCTTTAAGTTTTGGTAAAATGAGAATGAAGTCTTTACAGCACCATTGTGAAATTTAAATAGTAGAGGAACAAAGTTCCAAAACATGATTTATATAGAATATCTAATTAATTATAGGTTGACAACTGAGTCTGTTTATGTCATTATAAAATTGTTTCCTTTTTTTTTCTGTACACTGTAGAAGAACATTTAATTTTTATAGTTGACTGCTGAAGAACCAGTTTCAGCAGGTCAAATATACCAGAGATGAGATTCAGAACTGGTGACTACTAACACACACACACACACACACACACACACACACACACACACACACACA
>CABHPR010117660.1:16290-39350 GCA_902168415.1 Peromyscus melanophrys
CACACACACACACACACACACACACACACACACACACACACACACACGTGACTTATCTGGGAGGTGGGGCAAAGCTTAATTCTTCATTTTATTTTTCTTCTTCTTCTCCTCCTCCTCCTCCTCCTTCTTCTTATGCCACCTAAGATGAGAATTTCTATGCAAGAAAAGATTACCTCACAACCACAAGTTACATGTTTTCAAAAAACAAATTAAAATCTTTACACAAGAGGAAATCACATTATGATCCTAAGTTACATGTTTTCCTTAGAAGCCCACAAGTAAACATTTTCCTTTGTATTAATTTTCCCACCATAACATCTTCACCCCAAAGCAATGATTGTTCAACAAAGTTTTAAGCAAGCCAAGTATATTTCAGCCAGTTCCTTTTGTACTGGAAAGCAGCTGACTGAGTTTCAGTGTAGTAGATTCCCATCCTAATTTTACTCAACAAAACTTTATTCAAGTGGTCTAGCTAACCATCTATTTTTCTTTTTTCTTTATACATAATAGGGTCATTTAATTTCCTTTCACAACTTTGTTTTTCTCAAGGTGCATACTGAAACCTATGATTAATTCTGTAAGCTACATGATCAAGAAACTCAAGAAACTCTAATCTAATCTTGGTATTTGCTTTCTTTGATCATCAGCCTGTTTTTCCATAGGCAGAATTCATGGATCTATAATGCCTGAAACTTCCTTGTTCTTATTTTCCATCCTCAGCAAGTCTCATATCAAACAAAAGGGATGGTGACTTCTAGTCTATTTTTGTCTTTTTTTTTGGTATCTCTTATTGGAGCAATTGGCAGAATAACCTAATCCATATTTACTAACTGTTCTAACCACCTATATCTTTAAATCGTTACTCTAAGTATCATTACTCTATAAAAATCATCTTCATTTTGATCTGTAAAGAAAATTGCCCAGTGAGAAGTTGGGTTTTCCCATGAAGCAATCACACCATACTAGATAGAGCGGGATTCTTTCACATAGTAATCACACCATGCCCCACACAGTAGGAACAGGACAGCAGCAAGCAGGAGAAAGCACAGCAGAAGCAGGATTGTCTGGAGACAATCGTCCTGGGGCTTTGCCTCTCCAGGATGCCGCCACCGTATATGCTGTCTGGTGGATTGCATTCCCTAAGTTCCATTGCTGACTGCAACTCCTCTGACATGGCTAGCCATAGTTGATGTTCTCTTGTGGGTAAACTGACTGCATGGAAAATCAGTCAGTTCTCAGGCCTCAATAACAACTTTGCCAACAATATTATGGATCTAACTACATATTAGAGAGTAGTCCTTTTTGCTTTGTTTTTGCCTTCACATTGTCAAAATATTTACTCTTTTCTAGGCATTTGATTTTCAGGGAAAATGCAACAATCTTCAGGAAAAATGTAATGTACTTCAGGAAACTATGTAATATATTAAGAACACATTTACATGTCAGATAAATGGTGTATGTAAATAGATAATATAGTTTGTCAATAAAATATATCACAGTTTTGTATATAAATATGTTTAAAATATTTAAAATTGTTCACCATTGCATTTTGTTTAATTACATCATATAAAAAGAAGACTGAAATAATAGATGAGTTAGTAAGAAGTTAAGTATATTGTTTGTTTGGATGAATCAAATGAATTATTTTCTGAAACTAGATTAGAAACAAAATTCAATTGCTAATCTCAGTTCTCATCTATATTTTATTATATCTCTATAGTTTTCCATAATTTTTTATGACTGTGAATGAGTCTATAATATTCTAGGTACTGATTGGATAAAAAACATAGTATAGCATTCAATTCAGCAGGAACAGTATAAAAGTAACTTTAGTGAATACACTCACTGTAAAGATATTACATGGCAGCAGTTCATTTCAATCGTTGAAATTTGAATTAAACTTATTTTCTCCTTTCAGAAGTGGTATCTGTGTAGCTACTATCAAAGATTATGTTACCAAAGAAAAATCAGAAGATTATATTGGCTATCTTCCCAACACCTCTGCCTTTCCCAGCTCCTTGGCCACTTTTTCATCTAAATATATGCTCTCAAACATATTTGAACTTTGTTGCTTTCCACAGTTGATTGATTCAGGGTTACCTATGCTGGCTTCCTGGTAAAAGTAGATAATATTTTATATAGAATCAAAAGTTCTGTTTTTTTGTATATGAATGCCATTGCATATAATAACCACTATCATTTGCCACTAAGACAGGAACAAATGTCAATTAAACAGACATGTACACTTATTAAGAGAGTCCTTTTAGTATTACTCTACATAGATTTAGAAAGCTGCATATCACTTTTATGTATACAAAAGATATGCAAGTGAAAGGAATTGTTATAATACTTGCTTTAGATCATTTTTAAAATTTTATTTATCTTTGAGAATTTCATGTAATATGTTTTTATCACATTTTTATTATTCTCTTATATATTAGATCCCAACCTCAGTTTCTCCTCTCTCCCCTACCCCTCAGTCTCTCCCCCACTTCCTGTTTCCCCCAGGTCTACTCTTCCTCCATTTCCCTTAAAAAAAAAAAAAGAGCAGGCATTCCAGATATATCCACCAAAGATGGCCTAAAAAGCCATAGTAAGAGCAGGCACATACCATCACGTCAGGGCTGAGCAAGGAAACCCAGTAGGAGAAGAAGGGTCATAAAAGTAGGCAAAAGAATCAGAGTCAGCTCCCTCCCACTGTTAGGAATCCCATAAGAACACCAAGATATTCAGCCATAGCATATATGCAGAGGATGGATATGAAAACACGGTCCATCCTTCTGTTGCATACAAGAAACACATTTCAACATTAAAGATAGACACTACTTCAGAGTAAAGGGTTGGAAAGAAGCTTTCTAAGCAAATTGACCTAAGAAGCAAGCTAGTATAGCTATTCTAATATCTAACAAATAGACTTCAAAAAAATTAACCAAAAGAGATGGAGAAGGACATTTCATTCTCATCAAAGGAAAAATCCACCAAGAAAACATTGTACTTTTCTTTTTAAACTAGGTATTTTTAACCTGTGGATTATTTTATTTATTTTTAAAATGAATTTGTTTGTTTTATAACCCTCTGTAGTTTCCCCTCCCTCCTCTCCTCCAAGTCCCCCCCCTACTCCCTCTGTTCCCATCCCACAATCAACTCTTCTGTTTCTGTTTAAGAAAGGGCAAGTTTCCCATGAGTATCAACAAAACATGGCATATCAAGTTGCAGTAAGACTAAGCACCTCCCCATGTTAAGACTGGGCAAGGTGACTCAGTATGAGGAGTAGGGTCCCAAAAGCCAGTAAAAGAGTTGAAGACAGCCCCTGTTCCCATTGTTAAGAATCTTACAAGAGGACCAAGCTGTACAAATGTAATATATATGTAGAGTGCCTAGGTCAGTCCCATGGAGGCCCCCTGGTTGTCGGTTCAGTCTTCTGTGAGCTTCTATAAGCCCAGGTTAGTTGATTCTGTGGGTTTTCTTGTGGTGTCCTTGACCCCTCTGGCTCCTACAACCCTGCCCCCCTTCTGCAGGAATCCTTGAACTCTGCCTAATGTTTGGCTGTGGGTCTGCATCTGTTTCTGTAGTTGTTGGATGACACTTCTCTGATGACAGTTGGGCTAGGCACCAATCTGATCACAGGAGATGGCCAGTTCAGGCTACATATCTGCTATTGCTAGGAGTCTTAGCTGGGGTCATCCTTGTGGATTCCTGGGGATTTCCTTAACACTAGGTTTCCCCTAACCCCCAAATGGACCCCCATCAAGATGTCTCTTTCATTACTCCCCCCTCCATCCAGTCCCCAACCTGCCTCCTGCACCCAACCTGCTCCCTCAAGTTCGCATCCCTCTATGCCCCCAACCCCTGCCTCTAGTTTGCCTAGAAGGTCTCTTATATTTCCCCTTCCCAGGGAAATCCATGCAACCCTCTTCGGGCCCTCCTTGTTATCTAGCCTCTCTGAAGCTGTGGATTGTAGGTTGGTTATCCTATACTTTACTCCTAATATCCATTTATGAGTGAGTACATACCATGTTTGTCTTTCTGTGTCTGGATTACCTCACTCAGACTGATTTTTCCTAGTCCTATCCATTTTCCTGCAAATTTCATGCGGTTATTGTTGTTGTTAAAAATGATGGGCTAGAGCAGACAGATAACACCATCGACAGGGCTCACATGGAGTGTTTACTAAGGGGAAAGACAAGAGCTGAAGAGAGAAGAAGAGAAGGGAGAGAGAGGGAGGGATTTTGTCAAGGGCTTTTTCAGCATCTAATGAGATGATCATGTGTGTTTTTTTTCTTTCAGTTTGTTTATATGATGGATTACAGTGACAGATTTTCATATGTTGAACTATCCCTGCATCTCTGGGATGAAGCCTACTTGGTCATGGTCATTTTTTATATATGTTCTTGGATTTGGTTTGCCAGTATTTTGTTGGGTATTTTTGCATCAATGTTCATGAGGGAGATTGGTCTGCCATTCTCTTTCTTTGTTGCATGTGTTTTGGGTATCAGGGTAACTATAGTCTCATAAAAAAAGAGTTTGGCAATGTTCTTTTTGTTTCTATTGTATGGAACAATTTGAAGAGTATTGGTATTAGCTCTTCTTTGAAATTCTGGTCAAATGCTGCACTGAAACCACCTGGTCCCGGGCTATTTTTCCTTGGGAGTCTTTTTAATGACTGCTTCTATTTCTTTAGGGGTTACAGGTATATTTAAATTGTTTATCTTGTCTTGATTTAATTTTGGTATATGGTACCTATCAAAAAATTGTCCATTTCTTTTAGATTTTCCAATTTTGTGGATTGTAGGTTTTTGAAGTATAACCTGATGATTCTCTGGATTTCCTTAATGTCTGTTGTTATGTCCCCCTTTTCATTTCTGATTTTGCTAATTTGGATTCTCTCTCTCTCTCTCTCTCTCTCTCTCTCTCTCTCTCTCTCTCTCTGCCTTTTGGTTAGTTTGGATAAGGGTTTGTCTATCTTGTTGATTTTCTCAAAGAACCAATTCTGCTTCATTGATTCTTTGTATTGTTTTCTTTGTTTCTTATTGATTTCAGCCCCAAGTTTGATTATTTCCTGGTGTCTACTCCTCCTGGGTGAGTTTGCTCCCTTCTGTTCTAGAGCTTTCAGGTGTATTGTTAAGCCACTAGTGTGATGTGACAAATTTTTACCTGACCCTGAAATGACCCCCCTTCCAGTAGTTTCTTTCAGTATTCTCCCTCTTTGTCCCTCCCCAACAAACCTGATTGCTCACATTCCCATCCCCAGCTACCCTCAATCCCCTCATGAAATCTCATCTCTTTCCCATTTGCAGGAAGACCCAGGTGTCCCCCATGAACCCTTATTGTTATCTAGTCTCCTGAGTCTGTGAGCTGTAGCATAGTTTCCCTTTATTTTATAGCTTATATCCACTTAGGTGTGAGAGCGCACTGTGTTTGTCTTTCTCAGTCTGGGTTACCTCACTCAGGATAATTTTTTTCTAGGTCCACCAAATTGTCTTTGAATTTCCTGGTGTCCCAAGAGGACATTGTAATTCTTAACATCTATGTCCCAAATGCAAGGGCACCCACATTTGTAAAAGAAATACTACTAAAGCTTAAATCACATATCAAACCTCACACATTAATAGCGGGAGATTTCAATATCCCACTCTCACCAATGGACAGGTCATCCAGACAAAAACTAAGCAGAAAAATAATGGAGCTAACAGATGTGACGAACCAAATGAACCTAACGGATATCTACAGAACATTTCACCCAAACAGAAAAGAATACACCTTCTCATCACCTCATGAAGCATTCTCCAAAACTGACCACATACTTGGTCACAAAGTGCATCTCAACAGATATAAGAAAAATGGAATAGCCCTCTGTATCCTATCAGACCACTATGGATTAAAACTGGATTTCAACAACAACAGAAACAACAGAAAACCTACAAACGCATGGAAACTAACAACTCCACACTGAAAGACTACTGTGTCAAGGTAAAAATAAAGAAATTAAAGACTTCCTAGAATTCAAAGAAAATGAACGCACAACCTGTCTAAACTTATGGAACACAATGAAAGTGATGCTAAGAAGGAAATTCATAAAGTGCCTTCATAAAGAAATTGCAGCGATCTCACACTGGATCTTAGCAGCACACCTTAAAGCTCTAGAACAAAAAGAAGCAAACACACTCAAGAGGAGTAAAAGGCAGGAAATAATCAAACTTAGGGCTGAAATCAATAAAATAGAAGCAAAGAGAACAAGACAAAGAATCAATAAAAGAGTTGGTTCTTTGAGAAAATCAAGTTAGACAGACTGTTATCCAACTAACTAAGAGACTATCCAAATTAACTAGATCAGAAATGAAAAGAGGGACATAATGATCAACATTGAGGAAATAAAAAAATATTTAAAAATAGAAAATTATTAAAAATTATAAATTATAATAATTAAAAATTCTTAGGTCATAATTCAAAAACTCATACTTCACCAAATTGGAAAATCTAAAAGAAATAGACAGTTTTCTCAATAGCTACTACTTACCAAAGTTAAATCAAGATCAGATAAACAATTTATGTAGACCTATAATTCCCAAGGAAATGGAAGCAGTCATTAAAATTCTCCCAGCCAAAAAAAGCCCAGGGCCAGATGGTTTTAGCTCAGAATTTTACAAGACTTTCAAAGAAGAACTAATACCAGTGTTCCTAAAATTATTCTGCAAAATAGAAACAGAAAGAGCATTGCCAAAATCATTTTATGAGGCCACAGACACACTGATACCCAAACCACATGAAGATTCAAGAAAGAGAATTAAAGACCAATTTCCCTCATGAGCATTGATACAAAAATACTCAATAAAATACTCACAAACTGAATCCAAGAACACAACAGAAAAATCATCCACCATGATCAAGTAGTATTCATCCCAGAGATGTAGGAATGGTTCAACATATGAAAGTCTATCAATGTAATCTACCATATAAACTAACCGAAAGAAAAAAAAAAAACACATGATCAAAAATCCTTTGACAAAAATCTAGCACTCCTTCTTGATAAATGTTTTGAAGAGCTCATGGATAAAAGAGACATACTTAAACATAATAAAGGCAATTTACAGCACGCCAACAGCCAACATCAAATTAAATGGAGAGAAACTCAAAGAAACACCACTAAAATCAGGAAGAAGACAAGTCTATCCATGCTCTCCATATCTATTCAATATGGTACTTGAAGTTTCAGCTAGAGCAATAAGACAACTGAAGGAGATAGAGGGAACACATTAGAAAAGAAGAAATCAAAGTATCACTATTTACATAAGTGATCCCCCAAATTCTACCATAGAACTCCTACAGCTGATAAATACCTTCAGCAAAGTGGCTGGATACAAGATTAACTAAAAAAAAAAACCAGTAGCCCTCCTATATACAAATGATAAAAGGCTGAGAAAGAAGTCAGGGAAACAACACCCTTTACAATAGCCACAAATCATGTAAAATATCTTGGGGTAACTCTAACCAAGCAAGTGAAATACATGTATGATAAAACTTCAAGTCTTTGAAGGAGGAAACTGCAGAAGATATCCAAAGATGGAGAGATCTCCCATGCTCATGGACTGGCAGGATTAATATAGTAAAAATGGCCATCTTACAAAAATCTACAGATTCAACACAATCCCCATCAAAATTCCAACACAATTCTTTATAGACCTTGAAAGAACAATACTCAACTTCATACGGACAAAAAAAAATACCCAGGATAACTAAAAGAATTCGATACAATAAAAGAACTTCTGGAGGTCTCACCTTCCCAGACTTCAAGCTGTGCTACAGAGCTGTAGTGATAAAAACCTCACGGTATTGGCATAAAAACAGACACATTTATCAATGGAATCAAATTGAAGACCCAGACATAAATTCACCTATCTATGGACACCTGATTTTTTTTTTTAATAAAGAAGCCAAGAATATACATTGGAAAAATGATAGCGTCTTCAGCAAATGGTGCTGGTAAAACTGGATATCTGCATTGAAAGAATGCAAATAGATCCATAATTTTCACTCTGCACAAAACTCAAGTCAAGTGTATCAAATATCTTAACATAAAACCAGATACTCTGAACCTCAAAGAAGAGAAAGTATGGAATAGCCGTGAATGTATTGGCACAGGAGACAGCTTCCTGAACAGAACACCAATAGCACAGGCATTAAGATCAACAATCAATAAATGGGACCTCATGAAACTTAGAGCTTCTGTAAGGCAAAGTACACCATCAACAGGAAAAAGCAGCATCCCACAGAATGGGAAAAGATTTTCAGCAAGTCCACATCTGACAGAGAGCTAATATACAAAATATATAAAGAATTCAAGAAACTAGACACCAACAAATTAAATAATCCAATTAAAAATTGGTGTACAGATCTAAACAGAGAATTCCCAACAGAAGAAAACAAAATGGCTGAGAAACACTTAAAGAAATGTTCAGCATCCTTAGCCATCAGGGGAATGCAAATAAAAACAACTTTGAGATTCCATCTTACACCTGTCAGAATGGCTAAGATCAGAAAACACAAGTGACAGCTCATGCTGCCAAGGATGTGGAGCAAGGGGAAGACTCCTCCAGTGCTTGTGGGAGTGCAAACTTGTACAACCACCTTGGAAATCAATATGGTAGCTTCTCAGAAAACTGGGAATGAATCTACCCCAAGATACAGCTATACCATTCCTGGGCATATAGCCAAAGGATTCTCCATTCTATTACAAGGAAACTTGTTCAAGTTTGTTCATAGCCACTTTACTCATAATAGACAGAAACAACCTAGGTGTCCCTCAACTGAAGAATGGATAAGGAAAATCTAAGCCAGTGAACAACTTTAAAATATTTCCAAATTATTTTTAATTTAAATTCCTTGGTTTTTTTTTGAAAATTTTGTATATTAGCACTATATTTATGTCATTCCCATCATACCCTTTTTCCTACTCTGAATGTCCCCCACTCCCTCTTACATCCATGACCTCCTCTAAAATTATTATTGTTACACATACTTCACACATACATACACAAACACATATACACAACCTACTGAGTCTAGTTAGTGTTGCTAACATGTACAAGTATGTAGGGCTGACCAGTTGGAGTTAGATAACCTACCAGGTGCTTGTTCTTAGAGAAAACTGTTTTTTTTTCCTCAGTAGCCATTTATTGCATGTAGCTCTTCGTCTATGGGTAGGGTCTTATGTAATTTTCCCCACATATAATGGCTCTCAACTGGTGTTTTCATTATGCATGTCTTGTTTAGGCAACCACATTACTGAAATGTCATGGATGAAGAATCTCTGTCACATCTAGAAGATACTATCTAGCAGCAGCCAACATGGGCTTCTGATTCTTATGTAGCACATCCTTGCATCTTGCTCTTCTAGGATGTTCCCCAAGTTTTAGGTGTAGTGGATATGTTGTAGATGTACTAGTGAAGCTGGACATATGATTGTCATTTATTCTCTGAAGTTTGACCAGTTTTGGATCTTTGTAATAGTTTCCATCTATGGCAAAATGAAGAATCTATGAGAGAATGAGAGATACACTTATTTGTGGCTTTAAGGATAAGTATTTAGAACACAGAAATCACATTGACTTAGGCAAATGGCAGTGGCAGTTCCTCCCCTACAGTCTACGACTTCACAAGACCCAGATAGTTGGCTATATTTGCAATACCTGGTATGAATTCTTCCTATTTCATGGGCTATAAGTGTAATTAGACAGCTGTTGATTAACCCCCCAAGATAAAAGTGCCACCACTAAATCATTGGGGATATCTTGTGATGCCACTCATTGTTGTGGTTCAAAGGCTTTACTGCTGGGTAGGACTATCGACTGGATTGTTTTTCTCCCTTGGCAGTTTACATAGCAACCTCAAATACTGTGAGAGATAGTTCTTGGGGAGGAGGCTTTCATGTCAGTTGCAAACTGATTCCTCCAAGCCATACATCTGAAGCAGGTAGTATCTTCAATAGTAGAATCAGACCTTGAAATTCTGGAACACAACTCAAGTCGATGGCAAAAGTATATGTTGTTTTGGAAGTTTCTTGGACCCACACAATTAATAACTTGAAGGGAGTTTTTCCATTCTTGGTTCTGGGATTTTGTTGGATAATCTATGGCTCTTGGGAGGCCTATGTGGCATACATAACTCCATTTAAAGTCTTTTCACATACACACATATGTTACATATGTAATTTAAATTAGCTTATAAAATAATACTTTCCCTGTAACTTCTTGGTCTTTGCAGAACTGTTGCTATCTGCTTTGCTTTCCATAGAACATCATCCTGTGTCACTACATGCAGCAGCAACTCAACATTTTATCTTCCTTCAGCATTTTCTGTTTTTTGTTTCTGTGGTCTCTTATTTTGTGTGGTTTGATACAAGGGAGAAGCTCAAAATCACTGTTTTGCAATTACTGGGTACCAGTGATGTCCATGAGTAGGTCAGTTACTGTACAATGGCTGCCAACTACCAGAATACAGCCCATTCTGGTTTGAGAAATATTAAAATACATAACATACCGTTAATATTTTCTATGAAATTCAAGTGTTCTTGGTGGCTGTTTTCCTACTCACCATGGAAATTTGTCTAGCAGTGGAAGGAAGAAAGAAGTTCTTGTGACACAGAACTGAGAGATGCAGGTGTTCTCCTGAAACCAGAGCCCCTGGCTCCAAGAGTTTCTGGGTTCCAGTATTACCTCTGTTCTTTTCGTGACTTGGTTGTTTTGTAAACTACTTCAGTTCCCAGTAATAAGTGCCAACATGGCTTCAACTCGCGGTGACTCCTAAATTCTCATGAATATAGATAATATTGTAGTTTATTTTTAAAAAACTTTTTTTTTGTATTTTTATTGACCCAATAATTGTAGGATGAAAAAGAAAAGTGTGTTCTCTGAAGGTTGACTCAGCTTTCTAGACAAGTCAAACTGTAAGCACCGGGCAAAAATTGCTATGGTAACAGTAAGGATCTTGGTCAAGTTGGTTGGGTCACACAATTGAGAAGCTAACAAAAACATTTTATTTCTCAAATTTTCACAACCTATATACTTGGCTACATTAATTTCTGTTAGAATAAGCAGAATGTTGGAATTCTACCCCCACCACTCTGTTGACTTGGAACTGAAGTGTGATGTGACAAATAGTTTAAACTATTTCCCATAGGAATGACTCTGAGGAGCAGATGGCTTTGAGAAAGAACTGTTTGTCGTCCAACTAGTGTATTCACTGTCTAGCAAAATTGGCTAAGGATGGTTACACAAGGAGATATATTTTAACAAAGCACCTTTTGTGACCTGAAGTTTTGTTTTTTTTTTTTAAATAAAAAAATTCTACTAACTTTTTTCATTAGGAGCAAGAGAGATCCTTGCATTTCACTTCAAGACACAGAATAAAAATGAATTACTGGCTTGAGTGGTTGATGTTTTCCTTTGTGAAACATGAACAGTGTTATGGTATCAGTCTGTTACATTAGTAAACATGTCATGTATGTGCTGAGGTACTGGTATGCACCTACCAAATTAGAATATATATGACCTAGGAATGCTTCTTTTCTTTATGAGACTTTTTGTTTCCAAACATCACCCTCTTTAGACTTTGATGCTTCTCTGTCAGCTGAGGAATAAAGTCACACTATTTTATAACAAACTCTAAGATTAATAAATATGTTCTTGTTTTTTGCATCTTGGGAATAAAGGTATTGAAAACTGACAAGGCGCTATTTTTATTTGTCTAGTGTGAGTTCATGAATACTCTAATGTATTTATTTATGTATGAACTGATTAGTTCAGAGAAAAATATGTCAATATACATTCTTCTTTGCTCAGAAAAAAGGGTTTCTTATTGCTAGTATAATTAATTTGCAGTGAGGAGCATAATCTATAATTTAGATCAACTGTCTAGGGAGGAAATACTTTGTGTCTGTGGTACTTAATGTATCTGGTAACCATATGATCATTGTCAGTAATGTTTTAGAAATACAATTTCAAAATAAAAACAGCACCAGAAATCAAGTATTCATAATGTGTTTTCTTCTATTTTTCTGCAAAAGAAATATTGGTTTATCACAACATTTATCAGGAGATATGCCAAATTAATCTAAGGATAATAGGGTTCAAATATGGTAATGTAATCCAAGAAATGTGAGGGAATAAAGCAAATTTCTTCACTTCACTATCATGCATTTTCTTTCCAATAGATCTCCCCTTGGGACTCTTTTCATAAGACAGTTTGAAGAGACTTTGTAGAATGGCACAGATGTCAGCATGCTCTTGCCCAGGCAAATCACTTAGCCTTCTCTCCTCAGCTTCCCCATTTGTGACACGCAGATTAAAATACCTGCCTTTCAGTGGTTTTGTAAACAGTTATGTTTTGCAGCTTTTCCCACAGTGATGGTGCAGAGAGTGCTAAGTCAGAGGAAGGCTGGTGACTACGATGGGAATAATCGCCAGTGTGATCAATGAAGAGAGTATCTTCACTGTTCTTGTGTGGAAATGAGAACGACATCTTAGGTACTTCCACATTCTTTAATGACCTTTTACAAAACTTCTTAGTCTCAATAGCCATCTGATGCAAGGCTGCTGTTTCATATAAGACCTCCTGTGAGTCTTAAAAATAAAAGTGTATAAATTTACCTTGATCACAGAATTGGAGAATTTATCTGAGTTCCAGATAATGGTCTTTGTGTGTGTGTGCAGTGAAATTTATTGCAGGTATTCAAGAAAGTAGGGCTCCCTAAGCCTCTCCTTTTTTGGGGGGGTCTGGGATGGAACTGTGAGGGTGATGCTCAGTGTTGGGGGCTGAGTTGAGACAGGGACTCCTCAGCAGCTGAGGGCCTCCCTTTTTTGTTCTCGTGTCCTTGATGGGGTGGGAGGTCCAGGGCTTTTTCCTTGGAGGCCATGTAGGCCATGAGGTCCACCATCCTGTTCCTGTAGCCATATTTCATATGAGGAAATGAGCTTTACAAAGTGGTTTACAACTCTTCACTTTGGGTCAGAACTGTAAGTCCAAAATAACTTTCTTTATAACCTACTCAGGCATGTTATGAAGTGGTGTTGTGCTAATGGCAAGAGGTTAGTGCTTGATATACAGGTCCACATTGTGCATTCATTGATGTAGTTCTCTTTCAGAACCATCATGAGGCCACTGTGACTTTTACCAATGATAATAAACAGCTATGAGGACCAAATGATCTGTTTTGGCAAGTGTGAGTGACCACTTCATGTGCCAACATGTTTCTGACTTATGATAAATGTATAGCAATGTGTATACTTCGTCTCACATAATGCATAGGACTTTGGACAGCTGCTTTGCTCATTTTGTCATATGCAGACAATGTTTTAGATTTAAGCTGGGTAGATGGTCTTATTGGCTCTGGCTCTTTACTTCTTTATGTATCTATAGTCTTTGACATGGAACTCTATCTCTCCCCAAGTTTGAGGTAGGCAGAATTTATTTCCTTAGCCTTTATATATATACATTTGGTATATATATATTTCGTATATATATACATTTGGTATATATCTATATATCTATATCTATATCTATCTATCTATCTATCTATCTATCTATCTATCTATCTATCTATCTAAACATTTCAGGAGCTTGTTTGCTTTCTTGAACATGGTGGCCACTAGGGGAAACACAGCTGGCTGACTGCATGAGCCCAGCAAGGAGAGCGTAGGGCATCTGAAGCAGAGCTCCTCCAGCCCACATGTAAACTTAGAAGTGAGAAATACACGCTTAACTGTTTCATGTGAGTACAATTTTGGGGCTGGATATTACACAGTATCACACAGTAGTAGCAGCCAGTTTCCAAAGGTTAAAGTTAAAAACTAACAAATAATAAAAAAGAATAAGTCTTGAAATCTATTAATTTTGTACTTGCTTATCTTGCACATCTGATAAACTGGACGATTACAATACTACAGCTATGAATAGATCATTGATTTCTACTGTTCTGTGCATTGTTGTGAGAAAAGGAAGTGTGGAAATAATTAGAATATGGGTAATAGGTTTGCATGTGATAAAAGAACCTAAAAATTGTTTACCTGAGACTTTACAATATGCTAAAATTATGCTGAATATTCAGCGAATACATGGGTAGGGGCACCAAAGTCATACTGCGGGATGGGTTGCACAAAATCAAAGCAGACCATCATCTGGGTCCTTGTTTTGTATTTCAAGCTAATATATCTAAGCTTTATTAGTTATTTTTGTTGCCTGTTGCTATCAAATTTAGCTTACATTAATCTTAATTAATATTTTCTGTTTGTAATGGAAGAAGTCTATGAGATTCTTTAAGGGAGATACCAGTCCTTAAATAACAGTGCAGAGAGAAAAGCTTTCTGATCACATTCATAGTTTTCTTTGACCAATAGCAAACCCAGCTTTATACATATTTACTACTTAAAGCCTATAATTCTATTTCTACATTTATTACTTTTAGTTTATTTATAATTTTATAATTTGCTGATAATTGTAATGCCCTTAAAAGGTACAACTGTTAAGAGCTCTGGGATATGACTCACTGAAGGTGGAAATTTGATTTTGTTCACTGATGTATTTATTGGTTTACAAGCCTGGGGCACCAACTGGCTTGTGAAGGCACTCATTTGAATATTTACTGTACATGGGTGGTTTGTGGACTCAGCAAGTATCTACTTTTGTGCTCATTCTCTTGGGAGAGTCACACCGCACTGCTCTGAGTGCTTTCTGCCATATTTTTGGGGACGAACACTAGATTAAAGTGTTGAGATAACTAACAGTAGCTCAAAGAAGTTTACTTCCTGACAAGTTTCTGGGTTTTGCATGCAGGACACACATATTTATTCATATTATGTCATATTTATTCTGAACTTTGAATTCTTTGGAACTGATTCTGAATTCTGAATTTTTTTCCAAAAAACTTTGGAAAAAGGCAGTTCCTTTTCATGAATAAAGACACTAACCTTTTAGTATGTTGATAAGTCTCTTTATAATTCACAGTCTTCTTATTTTCTTTTGGGCTGACGTCTCTAAAATCAGTGAACTTGCTAAAAGGAAGTTTAACATTTTTGGTGTATGTGTTGCATGTGTGTGAGTATATGAGTGTGTATACACCTGTGTACATGCACACAGAGGCCTGAGAAGAATGTTGGGTGTTTTCCTTAACCTCTGCCTTGCAAACTATCAGGATCTTCCTGTCCCTAATTCCCAGTCCCGGAGCTGTAGGTATATACAGTAGAATTTTGATGAGGGTGCTGGATTCAGAACCTCATGCAAGCAAGTGCTCTTTACCTACTCCAGAATCTCCCTGCCCCTAAGAAATGTAGCCTTTTCTCTAGTGCCTGGTTCTTTGTGAGAAAAGCTTAATGAGTGGTGATTGCTTACTGTGGTCTGCTTAAAATTCTTTTTACTCCAGCCTGGACTCTATTTTGGCTGTTAAGAAGGTTCCCCTGGTTATTCTAGATTTTATCAACAATAATTGTAACATCAATATTTTAGTAATTAATGATTATTTATTATGTGCCGTAAATGATTCTAAGCATTTTAAATACGGTAGCATCATATAATCCTTCTAACAACCATGTCTTCATGACTTCATGTGACCTGTTGAAAGGTCCTTGTAGCTAGCTGGGCTGGTTAATTTTATCAACTTGACTGGACTGTGGAATGACTAAAAAACTTGTAAAGCATGATTCTGGGCATACATGGGAAGATTTCCAGAGAAGACTGGTACATGGCACAACTAACCGAGTGGCAGAGGGCTGCCCTGAAAATGGAGAGCAGCATACAATAGGTTGCGGGTTTTGTAATAAAAGTATGAAAAATGAACAAGTATGTATGCTGGATCCTTCTTGAGTGAGTACATCATCTGCTGCTGCTGTTGTCACCATGGGCATCATCCAGTTTCCTTAGCTTTAGAACTCCACCTTACATGACTGACTCTCCAGGGTACCCTTAGGCCTTTAGTCTCAAACATTGGTTGCATCATTGTTCCGTTTTATATTGAGGCTTCCAGATCCCAGGAATGAGCAACTTCCAGCTTCCCTGCCTCTCCCACCTCCAGATGACAATTATGGGAATACTTACCCTTGTGTGTAAGGCAATCTAATAAATTTCCATTGTAGTTTGCATATTTTGTTTTTTTCCATGACTCTAGAGAACCATGACTAGTCTCCTGGTGATAAGAGTGGGCTTGGAAACCCAGGTATGTCAACAGAAGGCTGCATCATAATAATAGGTCACCTAATTCTTTAGTCTAGTGATGTCAAGTACCATTTTTTAATATGATGGAGATAGTCCACATTTGAGTCATTTATTATAATAGCCATTAGCAAATGTTGCATTATGCACTTGAATAAAACCAAGAGACTGGATTTCATTAATAAATTCAAATGTAAATAGTTACAAAGTATCTTATGAGATAGTAATAAATACAGCTCTCTGGAGATGCCATTTTATGATGCTTTTATATAAAAATTGAGTGCCACTCATTCATTTCCTACGAGCTGTGCTAGTGTCTAGGACACAAAGGTAAAACCAACACACTTTTTTTCTTTCATTACTCATCATCATACAATGTGACCTCTACTGAGTACAGTGTGTTTGGTCATCCCGCATTAGAATGGTTTGAAGGGCCACTGAATGAGAATTTCTGTGAATGAAGGTCATAGGTGACTTCAGAGGTCCTCTGGAGTCTGTAAGGACAATGCACACAGCAACTAGGTCAATGCACAGAATGGCCACATTCAAACACTTTATTAGTTCAGTTATTAAATATTGGAGGCTCTAACTGAATCTGGAAAAGTTAGTGACCTTACAAACATGGAATAATTAATAGATTAAAAATGAAGAGATTTGCTATATATCTTTCAACTATATATGGATATATAGGTACTGTTAGCATTTAGGCATCTGTACTGGCCTGCCCTTAGGGTCCTGACAGGATATATCCTCAGCTGCAGCCACTAAGAGCATCCTCTGTGGGCATTCACTGTTTCCTTATAAAAGGCGGGCCTTGTACACCTCCCATCTCTCTCTTTCTCTTCCTTATCCCCAGGGACCGGTCTCTGCCCCCTTCTCTGCTCCTTCTCTCCCCTCCCCTCAATAAACTTCCCACATGGGCCCCATTGTATGGTGTGACTCCTTCCCGCTGTTTTTTGAAATACAACATTTGGTGCTGCGACTCGGATAGGCTCTCCTGGCAGTCTGAGACATACCAGAACCCTGGAACCTAGCCTGCCCATGACAGCCCAACTTTCCCACCTAACAAACTGCTGGGACTCTTGGTCCAACACCAGTATGATTAGTAAGCACTCCCCATATCCCCACTTCTCTACCTCTGGCCATTTCCCACGTGTGAATTTTCATTTCTTGAGCACAGTTCTCGCCTTTTGGCTATTCTCAAAGTACTGGTACCAGGTGACTGTGTCTCACTGGGGCTCTTAGCCCATCAGCCCCTGCTTTTTTGGATAACAGTCTGCTGAGCAGTCTGTGCCTCCTCATCGGTCCTTGCTGAATTTTTGGGACACTAGAGATTCCAGCCCTTGGACCTTCTCTACCTCACTCATGGGAAATGTGCCTACCTCCGTATCTAGCACCCGCTTTAAGGGCTTAACTTACCCACCTTTGCAGTCAGACTTGGTCCCATATTCCTTAGATACCAATCAAAATGGCCACTTACCAGCACCTGATATCCTGGTATTTCACAGGACCTTTGCGACTTCTGCCAGCGATCTGATAGATGGAAGGGGGTACCCCACTTTCAAGCTTTCTCTTATCAAGTCCCTTCTCTGATGCAGCCTTTCACTCTTTTGCTCTCCCCATCCCTCAGACCTCTTGTACTAACTTGGTTGCATGTGGCATGTTTGTTTAGTGGCATACCTTGACAGGGCCTGCCAAGGATACCCACTTCACGCTGGGACTCTACATGCCCGCTCCATCTGAAGCAGATTTCTCTCTTCCACCTGTAACAAATCTGGTTTCTGATTCACTGACAGCTTTGCCTTTCATTCAAATACCAACAGTTGGGTCTCTGGTGGGGCTACCTGCCTCCGATCATTCCTCTGGATGTGAGACTAGCCTCAGTGTTCCTTGGACCAGGCAGTCAGGGAACAGAGAAAGAATTGTCCACTTTCTTTTTCTTTGCTCCAAGATCTGCTTGTATCTGTCTACTCTCTCTCTCTCTAAATGTCCTGTCTACATCTGCTGCATTGTGGGAGTCAGAGATGGAGAAGCCAGATTCATCTTGCTCAGCACACACCAGTTTCCCCTTACTTTTAATTTACTCAACTCTTGTTTAATTCTGTGTATAGGTGTATGTAACTATTGTTTAGAAGAACATGTTTAAATAGCAACCATGTGGATCTCTTCCATCTTGGCTAGTGACCTTATCATAATTTCTTGTGAGCTCCAGGGAGTCAACTTGGATCTACCTCCACCAACATCTTGCCAGGTACAAGTGGTGATGGATAGTTCCATAGAGCCTGGACAGTGAAATGAAATAGCCAGCTACCCCAGGACATGGCCAGCACCCTAGTTTTCTCAGATCCCCCAAAGATGATCGGCATCCCCCAGGCCAGCAAGAAGCAGTCTTGAGAACACAGCGCCTGCCCTCATCCCTGCCTCACCTGTTACCCCTTTCTAAATCCTCACCTTTTTAATAATAAGCAAAAGGGATGAATGTTAGCATGAATGCCCTTGGGGTCTTGATGGGGTATATACCTCAGCTGCAGCCACTAAGAGCACCCCCTGCGCACATTCACTATGTTTCCTTATAAAAGGCGGGCCTTGTACACCTCCTGTCTCTCTCTTTCTCTTCCTTCACTCTCGTCCCCAGGGACGCGGTCTCTGCCCCCTTTTCTGCCCCTTCACTTCCCTTCCCTGTTGTATGGTGTGACTCCTTCATGCCACTTTTAAAATACAACAGGTACGCGTTCACTTTTAGTCACTGAAGATAAAAAAGGGCACTGAAAATATACAATATATTGGCTTAGTTGCTAGAACTATTCCAGTGACCAAAATTTTTGTCCTTAAGGAGCCACAAACTGTCTTGGGGCGAGGATGGTTGTTCTGGGAGTCAACAAACAAATAAACAAACAACAAATATATGTTTGGTGGTGATTTTTTTGTGGAAGAAAATAAAGCATTTTACGGAGGATATGGAGTACTGAGGATATGTTAGATAAGATGATGCAAAATTTTATACAGAGTTGAAGAGTAGATAATATCAGGTAGAGTGTTTTTTTTAATTAATAATTTTTTTATTCATTCCACATACCTGAGAAAAAAATGCCAAGTTTCCTGAAGTGGGACTGGGTAGATATATAGAAGATCTCTAGAAGTTGTCCAATACTGCTATTCAGTGGGATGGGGTGGGTGGAGTGTGTTGTTGTCGGAAAGGTAAGTGAAGCCTAGCAAGAGAAGCAATCAGAGAACTGCATAGGACCACCTTTGTTGGGCCTTGTAAGGTCCTTGGCTTTGAGGAGTAGTTTTGTATTGAAAAATTGACAAGATTCAAATATAGGTTGATCAACAATAGAAAAAAAAGTATCCAATGAACTAATGTAGTTTTCGACTTTGAGTCATGTTAATCACACATATTCCTTGAAGATATTGCCTTGTACATTTGCTGGAGAGCTCAATTTTAGCCTTAGGGAAATGCAGATAGCTCCTTCATTGGCTGATATACAGTGTATCAAAGGGCGAGAAAGCCTGGACTGGGTATTAGGAAGAGAGAAACCAAACCCAGGCCTCAGGAGAGGAAGTCCTCCTTAAGATGGAGTCCTGGCCCCTCATTGTCAGTGCCACTCCAGTGCTTCCTCTGTTCTTTCTCTTCAGTAGGTTATTTGGATTTAGTGAATACTATTTATTATTTTCCAGAAATTATTTTAAAGATTTTATGCAGAGGAACTAAGGAATTCCCCTGACACTACTGAGGTAGATTCTATGAGTCCCCTCCTCAGATAGGTAGTAGAGTTCAAAGAGACATGTAGACAGGAGTCACAAGTGGCAATCTCTTCTTAAAAGGAATCTGAACAGATAGTCTACAACATCATCTGTTACATGGTAAGAAATATGGTAGAATTTATGAGACATTTCCTGGGTCAGTTGAAAGACAAAGGATTGGATACAACACTGAATCAGGTATGTCAAAATGGGCCCAATATTCTGATTGGAAAAATTATTTTGAGCCCGAAATAAAGCTCGTGTTCTCCTAAAGACCCATTGTTCTTACTGTTTTGACCAGTGAATTATGTGAAAATTTGACTGTTTGGCTAACTCTCTCATTACTCGGTCCTGCTTGCACACCTGTCATAATGCATGCTCCAACACACAGTGTAATTAGAGGATCCAAGTGCTGCTCTGTCCAAACTCTTTAAGGCACCAGACTTAGAGCTTTGAAAGTGCCACCACCTTCCTTGAAATGAAGAAGCTGTTTCCTAATTGGGGGTTGACTTTTAAACAGAACCCTTGTAAAAGGGACACTACATAAAAAATAATAAGTGGTTGTGATTTAGGATTACCATGAAAGTCTATTAAGAAAATAAAACATTTGTAATATTTATTTCTGCCTCAAAAACCTCGGTGTATTAGTGCTTTGGGGCTTATGTTTGGCCAATCTAATGCAAAGCAGAAAAATGAAATGTTTTACATTACTAAATGCCACCAAGTGTGTATGACTAAGACTGTAGTAGATCTCAATGGACCAGAATGGGAGGAAAGGAATTCAATAATTTAAGTTGGCTTTATTGATAGAATTACATTTATGATAAAGTGACCTTTTCCTGTTTCTGGCTTGTGGCTGGCTTACCATTGAAATGGTAATACTTAACTCTGTGTGGTTTGGCTTCAACCTTTCATTTCAAATCGTCTCTCTCCCCTAATTAAACTCTGTGATTGCTTTGTTGCTGCAAGTGGGTGATGTATTGGTGAGATCTGTGGTTTAGATGGCTAATTGTTCCTTGATAGCCAAATCTCCCCTTCCTCCTTTTAGGAAGGAGGTTTAGTGAGTCATGTGTTTGCCCTGTCAGTTATCTCTCTAGTCATCTGGCCTCTTCTGTGGCTTCATGTGCCATATGAGTTCTGTGGAGCACCAGGGGATGCCATCTTTGCTACTATCCATATTTGTTACCATCAACCTGAGAGGAAACTGTTTACCCTTCCTTTCTGCAGATGGAAGGTAGATGCAGGATTGGTGGGTGCACTTCAGTTCCATACATCTGAAGACAATGTGGTAAGTACATACTCCATAGGTCAGTTTTGGAAACCAAAACTTTGTTAGGGATTTGGTGCAAAAGAGACTTAATATAGTCAAATAAATGCTCAGAAAATAATCCTAATGGCTGCCAGAAAGGAAACTGAGAACTGCCACAGAACGATGAATTGACTTTTCTCCTTGATGGCTCAGGACACATGATACCATTACAAAGTAGTGTGTGGACTACACTATAAATGCTCACATCTGCTAGAAATTGCTTCAGGGTCACCAGTGTCTACTTTTGTATTATGACCTTGGATTCTCTTCTACGTTCCAAATATCCCATGAACACATCCCACTGAAACATGTTACATCTAGAATCTGGCTGCTATGATTCTGGGAGAATGTAGATGACTGATCATTATGATAAGAAGGAAGGAATAGATTTCAGGTGTCAGTAAACAATAGTCATTAACAAGAGAAAGCTTTGTGTGCCAGTTCCTGAGGCCAGCCCATCCATTCTGGAACATACATGAGAGTTTAATTGAGAAAGAAACCACCACTTTGATTAAGTCACTGTTAATGATGTTTTTAGTCACTTGTTGAACCCAGTATTAATTCAATTTTTTTAAGAGGTGGAATACTGCAATTGAAGGGTTTACACTTTCCCACTTTTACAACCGAATTTAGGTTTCAGTTCTCTGAGAGGGGCAAAACAGGTGTCTCTCCCAACAAAGGGCCATTTATCACCAACACTCTTACATTCAGGGATGAGGGAGAGGACATGAGTTAGCTCCACAATGTCTCAAGCACACATCCTGCAACCCCCATTTCTCCTTCTGAGTCATGTCCAGACTTGCCCAAACTTGCTCAAGTATGTCCGAAAATGGCAAAACTAAACCTTAGCCAGTTTAAAGTATACTAGTATGACTGCAGCTTTCTTAACCAATTATGTTTGAGATGACCTAACTGTTCCTAAAATTCTCCTTAGCTGTGCTTAAAAGGAGCCTATCGACAACTCTGAGTCATCGCCATTTTGTACAGATGTTCGACCCCTACATGCTGGTAAGGAATGCTCTTTGTTTCTGCATACTATTTGAGTCTGGGGTCTTCCTTAAGCATTTTCTGGGACCCTTACACAATCAACATTTGGTGTTGGCTTGTAGTAATAAGACCCCATTGCAGCAAGCTGGTAACCCCTGTTGTATCTCTGCAAGTATCTGGGAATACCATCCTCAAAAGTCTCTTGGAAGGGGGTCCATCTGCCTGTGGAGGATAAGCTTCAGTAACGATGGTAAGGCTAATTTAGAATGTTGGGCTTTTGTTGTTGTTGTTGCTTTCAACAAGGCCATGGAAGTAAGATATTCACTTAGAGAAGAATTGGTTAGGCTGCAAGCAGAGATAAAGGCAATGTTGCTAAGCTAAGCACCTCCATCTCTGCCTCTAGCTGGAATTCAAACTGAGTTTGGAAATTTAAAGCTTCAGGGTTAAAATGGCCAGCTCTTTCTATAACCCCAAACAAGACAGCAACTTCAGCAGAGGGGAACCATTTCTAAGCCAGTTATGAGAGCAAAGCTAATGGCAAAGATCAGGTGAAAGGTCCTGCTCTTTACTCAGTTGTACTGGAGTGTACGAAATTTCTGCTCCCTTCTACAAACCCAGTCTGTATATTAAACCCCCAGCCTCCAAAGAGACTACACTAGGTTTTAAGACATTTAAAGGAGTAATCAAGATTAAATAAGGTCTTTAGGTTACAGCCTTTATCCAACATGATTGCATCATAAAGAGTCAAAGACAATAGTACAACGCTCGCTCTCTCTCTCTCTCTCTCTCTCTCTCTCTCTCTCTCTCTCTCTCTCTCTCTCTC
>CABHPR010117661.1:0-17921 GCA_902168415.1 Peromyscus melanophrys
GTATATATGTGAAGAAATACCTTTAAGATTTTCAGATAACCCAAAAAACTTGGTCAACCATGTTCATTAATCTGGATTTTATAAATAAGGAGTAGATCAAAATGTCACCTAGATATGATGACTTATTCCTGTAACCCTATTACTTTGGAGGAGGGTATAGGAAGATTGCTGTGATTTCAAGACTAATCTGGCAACATGGTGAGTTCTAGGCCAGCCTGGGCTACAGATAATTAATTATAAATAAATAAAATCAAATGATTTCAAGTTTTCTAGACACATAAAACTTCAAGCTGAAGCAAAATTTTCATTTCTGTTCTCCATTCCTTTATTCCCATGTCTGAACAATTTTAGAAGAATTAGCATGGAACCCCACTTACTAACTAACCATCCACTATATGCCACACCCTACCCCAAGACCTCAGTCGTTACCTCCTTTGGAAGTTTTCAGTTCCTTAGAGAGATCTACCTTTCAGACAAAACATTCAAATCAGAAAAGGCAGAAAATTGACCTGGGACAACAAAACACTGGCAGAAAAAATTAAATTTGGGTCTGTCTACTTGCCAAGGATACTGTATGTATATGTGTATTCACATGAGCTCATGTGTGATTTGTCATATAAAGATACTAAACTTTATTTTTTTTCTGCATCTTCTATTTCCTAGTGATTTTTAGTTTTGTAAAAGGCCAGTCTCTATAACTAAAAAACGGGAATGATAATTCTTGCTTCTTCGTTTCATTGGCTAAGTGAAGAAGAGAAATACCAACAACCTTTCAAATCAAAGGTGTGCATGTGTAAGGGATGCCCATAATAGAAACATTCGGGATAGTTGTGACTTACCGAAGAAATAAACCCATGTCTCTGTCATATGAAGGATGTCTCAAGGTAGGAGTCCATGGAAAGCAAACAAATCCCCAGTGCTTGGAAACATGTACTCCTGCCTTTTCCTCAAAGCGCTGCCAGCACTGCCCTCCCAGGACTGGGGGGCTCTGGGAATGTTGTTATATTCAGCACCTAAGAAGAAAGGTCAAAACAAGAACGTGTCTCAAACTTCCCTTCCCGGATGCTTCCCACACCAATTCTATATGCCCTGTCTTTCCATAATGTGCTGCCTATGAAGATACACAAAGCATACTCTCATGGTGGGCATTAATCTGGCTCTAAATGCACTGTGTAATTTCTTTCTAAGAACATAAACTCTTCTTTGAGGCTCCTTCTAAGAGAGTAACGTATCAGGCACTCTTCTCTTTACACAGATCGCAGAAATGAAACACAGAATAGCCTTAGAAAACAAAGTCCCACGTCTACTTATGAAAAATTACATGTCATAGTTCCATCTTCTTCTACTTTAATTTCTCTTACAATGTTAAAACACCCTGCTCAGAAACAACTCAGGAGAGGAGCGGGCATATTTGGCTTACACTTCCAGCTCGTAACTCATCATGGAAGGAACGCAAAGCAAGAAATTGAAGGCAGGCCTGCTTGCTATTTACACGCCATTACCTCTAACCCAGGAATTCATTTCATAGCCTAAAAAGTACCACAGGAACCATGGAGGATGCTCCTTGCAAACTGGCCTGAAAGCCAGCTTATATTCAGCTAGTTTTCTTATATACCCACCAGAAGCACCTGTATAGGGATGGTGCTGCCCACAGTAGGCCGGACCCTCCAAATGCCCCACAGTTGTCCACAAGAAAATCTCATCTATGCAAATCCTCAACTGAGTCTCTCCTATGACTCTTGGGTGTGTCAAGTTGACAGTTGAAGCTAATCAGGACACAGCTCAAGACTTTTTTTTTGTAAAACAACTGTATGTTAAGTAGAGAGAAAGAGAGAGAGAGAGAGAGAGAGAGAGAGAGAGAGAGAGAGAGAGAGAGACTTAATTGGCCAATATTAGTTAGGAAGAAATAGAAGTCAAAACTCATTTGACTTCTCATAACCATAACCAAACCATAGTTCTTCCTAATAAACTAGATACTGTAAACCAAAAGCTGGCATTTGGAAAACCGGAAGCAGAGAGACCAAAGTGATGGCTATGTATCCTTTCACATGCTTGACAACAGCATCCATGACCAAATGTGTCGTCTCTGACTGTTGACTCAGATACGGGCTCCAATTGGTGACTGAAACCTGAGCAATGATGGTGATTGTTATGGTGGAATATACCCTCACCATCTTGAGATATATTTGTGTTAAAGGAAAATTGCAGGAAAGCATTATTTTGCTATGATTTGTTTACCAAGCTCCTGCATGAGGCCCCAGCAGAAAAACTGAAACCCAAAGCGAAATCACCCGCGCCACAATTCCAGACTGCAATTCCATTGCCCTCTGACTTTCCTCAGAAAAATGAAAGAAAGATGGATTTTTCCACCAAGGCCACTAGCCATGAAAATGAAGTTTCCTCTGCCTTCAGCCTTATACTCTTTAGCTCTTACCGAAAAGCACCTGAAGTAATTAGGTATTTCTCTATTATCCTGTCTCCGCCTTCTCTGACAAGCAATTTTGAGATAACCAGCCCACTTTCTGTTCTTTATTTCTGTTTTCTTCAGCTCTTGTCTGTCATGAAGCTGCCTTCCCTGCTCAGCCTACTAGGACATTCCTTCTGCTTTATGGAATGATGTGTTGCCTGATTCTAGAATTTAAAAAAAAAAATCTAAGTTGCTGAAATTTTGTCTCTGTGTAGACTAGGCTGGCCTGGAAATCATGCAGGTCCACCTGTCAATGCTTCCTCAACATAGGTAACAAAGCATACAACATCATGCCCACTTCACATGTTATTTTTAAAGTAAAATATACACACCGTGGTATAGTGCAGAACACTGCACACATATGTAAGCTACAGCATGCGTGTGCTGGTTCGTTGGAAAGTTGTGAAGCTGGGGACAGATCTGGGACAAGTTAGGGGGAGGAGCTGGGGCGAATATGGTTAAAATACGTTGAATGGCATTCTCAAAGAACTAATAAAACTATTTTAAATATAAAAGCCACAGTCAATGCCTAGAGCATCTTAGAGGATGTTTTTCTTGGTTAATTAAAGTGAAGCATATTCATGAATTCAGTCATTTCCTTCAATGATTCTGACTAACTTCTACTGAGCTTGCTGCCTTCAGAGTACTGGTTTTTTTTTTTGGTTTTTCGAGACAGGGTTTCTCTGTGTAGCTTTGCGCCTTTCCTGGAGCTCACTTGGTAGCCCAGGCTGGCCTCGAACTCACAGAGATCAGCCTGGCTCTGCCTCCCGAGTGCTGGGATTAAAGGCATGCGCCACCAACGCCTGGCAGAGTACTGTTTTTGGGTGACCAGTAATGAAGTCCTTATAAGCTTCTAGTGTAGATAAAGCTATATATGTAGATGATAGATGATAGATAGATGATATAAATATATCAACATTCATTTATTTCATTATTCAATGTTGAATTCTGACTATAAGTCAGAAACTTGCTAGAGCTGAAGATACAGCAGGAATCAGGCATTCCCTGTTACTGTGAGGATTATATGTTTAAGAGGGGAGAGATGGAAAATGAACACGAGATATATATATATCTATATATATACATATATATAGATATATATATATGATATACATATATATCTATGAGGTTAAGAAATGATATAGGAAAAAATAGCACAAAGTAAGAGGGATAAGGAACTGGAGTGGCTGTGCTAGGGAGATTGGGGCATTTGAAGAAGCAGGGCATTGATGGGGAGTGTCTTCAAGTGGGGAGGACCCTGTGCACAAGATCCAAGAGAAGACCCCAGTGTGGAGAGACAGGGGTGTGCTGAGACCATCAAGAGGCAGTGGGGTGTTTGCTATGCCTCAGGGAGTCATTAGGATATTGTGGATCCAAGGCCAGCATGCGTAGAGAGTGGTGGGTGAGGGACAGGAAGTCTATTCGATAAAGTGGGAGGTAAATAGGGAAGGAAAAGCCCACGTAGGGCCTTGAAGACTACCACAGGGTTGGGCTTTACCTGGAAGGCTCTGAGAACTACACTAGAGAAGATCACTATAGTAGCTGTGGAAGAAGCTAGGGAGTCCAAAGAGCAAATGTACGAGGACCAGCCATGCTAATGTTGAAAGGAAGTTAGAGAGCAAGTTGAGGCTAGGCCTGAACAACTGGTAAACCAGCATTCCAGAGGTTGGAGCAAGGAAGCAAGCAGAAGGAGTTTGGCGAATGGGGAAGTTGAGAGAACTGCTAATTTAGGCACCACAGGAACGGGACAGTGTCAGAACTGGGACCAGAGGAGCAGGGAGCCAGGCTGGAGGCCTTTCAGCACCCCAGGGCTGTCCCGGGGAAGTCCCCACGGCCACTTCTTCTGCCATGGCTGTAGCTACCAGGCAGAGACAGCTCAGGCCCAAATCCAGACACTGGACACCAGATACTGGAACCTCAGTCCATCTGTCAAAAGCTTCAGCTATCACCGTCACCCTCAGCGGGAAAAATATATAAATAAACAAAGGATTCCCCTGAGCTCTGGATTTTCGCTTGCATCTTCCAGTGTGAGGCACTGACAGCCAGAGGCTGAATGCTGGCTATTGGAGAACCCAGAGAAAGTGTAAGAGCCCAAGCATGCTCCTCAAAGAGACCTTGACCACAGCAAAGGAGGCAAGGCTTCAGAGAGAGGCTTGAGATCTCTTCTCTGCTTGTTCCTAAGCAGTTAACGAACAAGTTTACTGTTTTTTAAAGGATTTCATGTTTCCCCTATTTCCAACTCTGGGCTAGGTTTCTTGTGTGCCCAGATTTATCATAGACGGGGCGAAGGCCTGAAATGAGGTGATGAAAACTATTTCCTTGTTTGAGAAATAGTTCTTGGGGAGAATGACAACATGCTTGGAACCTGCTTAACCATTTAGGCCTATAATCCAAGTGCCTTGGAGGTGGAGGCAAGAGGATCAAGAGTTCAAGGCAAACTGGGCTACATGAGGCCCTGCTGATAAACACAACAAAACTCCAAAAGAATCAGCAATTGCCTCAAACCATAGGGAATAATTGCCAAGTCCTGCATGGCTTTGGATTTGACCTGACTAGGGGTGTTGAGAGAATGAAGAAAGAATGGACACACAGACACACAGACACATGCACAAAAAAGCTCACTCTAGTGGAATCACTCAACTATTTAACAGCAAACATGAACCCCAGTGCTTTAATTGTGTACAGCACAGAACTGAAGAGTTAGCCCATCTTGATGGGAGTGTCTTTTTGTATGCTGTGAAAATATGTTGCTCTGATTGGTTGATAAATAAAGCTGTTTGGCCAATGGTGATGCAGAATAGGGTTAGGCAGGACATTCTAACTAGAGAAGAGGAGGGAGAAAAGCACAACAGAGAGACGCTGCCAGCCACTGCCATGAGAAGCAAGATGTAAAGATACCAGTAAGCCATGAGCCACATGGCAAAGTATAGATTTATAGAAATGGGTTAATTTAAGAGGTAAGATCTAGCTAGCAAGAAGCCTGAGCCATTAGGCCATACAGTTTTAATTAATATAAGCCTCTGTGTGTTTATTTGGGTCTGAGCGGCTGCAGGCCCAGGTGGGACTGGAGAAAACTCCAGCTACACCATCTGAGTAGGTATCTGTAGTGGAGCAGTCTCAGGCTGCAGACATCCAGGAAGAGGAAACCGCAGTTGCTAGCTCTTGAATAGACTTGTCCATCATTTGCAACACACTGTTAACACTTACCCTTGGATCAGAGGAAGGCTTTGCCATTCTTATGAACCTTCCTCCAGGGAAGATTTTGGCACTCCCATGGGCCTGAGGCCTTGTGGTTCTTAACATGGCTGTGCTCATGTCAAATAATACACATTCACTCAAGACTTCTTATGCTCTTTATCCATTCATTCAGGCCATCTTTGGCTTCTCATAATAACGCAGACAAATGAAGGGTAAATGAATAACTAAAGTTTCCTATGTCAATATTTTAAGAACCTAGCCATTTAAAAAATTATTGTTTAGTGTTCCTTGAGAATAAACATCATTACCAGACAACCTTAATAAGAAATCCCTGTCTACCTTTTGATTATCCATTGAGAGTTATCAGTTGCAATAGACTGAGTATCCATCCCATCTCCCAACATTTATATGTTGAAATCCTAACCCTAAGGTGATGATGTCAGGATGTGAAGCCTTGGCAGGGGATTAGGTCAGGAGGACAGAGCCCTCGTGGGCTAAGATCAGTGTCCTCATAAAAGGACAGTGGCCAGAGAAACCTGCCATCCTTTAGTCACGTCAGGACACAGTAAGAAGGTAGTCAGTGCCGGGAGAGGCCAGTCACCAAACCCAGAGTCTGCCAGCACCGTGATCTTGGACCTGCCAGCCTCTAGAACTTCCCAAAACAGATGGTTATCATCTCTCAAGTCATTAAGTTTGAGTATTTTGTCCTAGCATGCCCATGAAGGAAGAGGCCAGTGCTAAGTGCTATTGCCTTGATTCCCCACCAGGCAGGACTAGCCTGGAGAATCAAAACAGTAGTAATGATGGAGTTCCAGTGTCCTAAGCTCTTAGCTACGGAGTGTTATGTCCCAATTTAACCTCCAATGAGACATAAAATTCTAGCTGGAGAGATAGCTCAGCAGTTAAGAGCATTTGAGACTTTTGCACAGGACCCGGCACCCACGTCCAGTGCCCTCCTCTGGCCTCCATGGGCACCTGCACACATGTGGTATACACACTTACACATAAAATAAAGTAAATAAAAACTGATCTTCTTTTTTTTAAGAGATGTATTGTTAAGAAAAGAGAAGGAGGACCCAGCCAATCCACAGCTATGATAGTCTGCCCTGAACAGTCTCACTAAATGTGTATCTTAACTTTGTTCTTTGACATACTAACGGATCTGCTTAGTCTTTAGTGCTAGCAACTGATTCTTACTTATATGCAAAAATAACACAAAAGGTGTGTTTTCTAACTCTCTTTTTTAAGAAGGAAAAAAACCAGGAAATTGAATGTCATCAATTAGAAATTTATCAATACATCATGAAATTTTGTCTTTTGATGTAAGGATTTGTTTTGTTTTTTGAGACAGGGTCTTGGTATGTGGCAAGGGCTGGCCTGTGACTCCACAACTCTAGCAAATGTCTTGCCTCAGCCTCCCAGGGAGCTGGGACTGCAGGCATTCAGTACCACACCCAGCTTGATGACAGAGTCTCTTATGGGAACATTATAGTTAATCATTACTGCCCCAAATTCCTTGCACGGAATTTATATTGAACCTTCTGTATCCTCGAAGTGTTCTGTTTTAAATCTAACTCATCAATATGGGTCTGTTTTGGACAATTTCCCCCATGCTTTCTAAAAAGTGGAATTTTCAGGGCAGTTCTGGCTGACTGAATTCTAGTTAACAAGCTCTGGTGACATGCTGATGTTTTAACCAATTCGGCAAAAGCATGCTTGATGAATTGCTGGACTTGGATGAAACCCTGCTGTGTGGAAGCTGAAGGCATTGCCCCCAAAGAAGGTGCTGGGCCTCTATAAAATGCATGGACCCAACAGATAACAGCCCCCCTTCACCTGCCATGCGGGTCCTCTGAAAGCATAGTTTTGGTCTTCCTGTTTATAATCATTCATTAGAGAGGGTGGGAGCAGGCTGGGACAAAAGAGGATCCCCATGCCAGAGATGCAGTCAAGTAGCTTGCCTCGAGCTGCTGGTGCCTTTTCTCAGCTTTCCTCAGAGACAAGCCCTCATTCTGAATGTTAGTTCTTTTCACTATACTCAATTCCTCACGCCACTCATCATATGTTCCTACCTCTGTCCATGTGAATCGCCACAATCATTCTGCAACCAAAATAGTCAGTTCTGGCACCCGGAGCAAGCCAATTTGTGAGCACTCTTTCTTTGGCGAGCCGACGTCTCAACTTAGGACCTTTCCTTACCCACTCAGCCAGGATTATTAGTACAACGACAGGCTGTTTAAGTCTCCTTGATGCCTTTGGACAAAATAGCTCTTGGAATGTGTTCCCTTGTCCTAAATTACATCCCAGACTAAATTCATACTTGACATGGACGGAAGGCGTGCATTTCCATTATAAAATTGAAGGTAAGAATTATCCCCCTCCCCCCATCCCCTATATTCTGAGCCACAAACCAGGTCTGAAGGGAATGGTGGCCCTCCTCCTTGGTGCCTGGTAGACCCGAATCCTCTGCTCACAGGAGGAGTAAATGAAGACTGAATTATAATAATATAGGCAGGATGATCTGCACGTGGAGAGACAGCAGAGCGACAGGAGCCCGGGCCTCACACACAGGTAAAATTGACATAATCAGGTCCCAGGATTGCTTTATTCATGAAATGTGTCGGAATCATTTGGTGATTTGAGTTGAGAGTTGCCAAATGCTCACCTCTCCGCTCGGCTGGGTATTATTAACCAGCCGGTTGGGCAGGAATGTTTTATTATTTTGCCCCTGATGCAATTTGCTTTCTGAGCTTGCTGAATAAACAGGTTAGGGAGGCATCCTGTGACGAGCCCTGCTGGTGGTCTTTGGAGAAGACAGAGATCTCTTCCAAGAAATGATGATTGTGTTTGTAATATCTGATGAGAAGAGATTCTTTGACATCCACTTATCCCAAAGCCACAGGAAGCGCCCCTCCCCCTCCTAGGAATGTGAGGCAGGGAGTATTAACTCATGAGGCAGTTTCTCCTAGTGAACTTCTCCATTGAACACTTCCCAGGTGCTCAGCTCCCTGGTGTACCTCTTTTTAACACGGGTGGAGATAGGGTAGAAATCTCAGGGAAGATCTTTGCTGTAAAGGTATCTGTTAAACTGAAGTCTGTCCGTCCACCTCCACTCCTACGCAAAGCCACATCTGTGTTAAAGACTTTACAAGGCCAATGGCCTCATCGAAAATCTAATTGTGGCCAGTTGGATGATTACAGAACCCAATCATCTTGAGCTATCTTTACCGACTCACCCCTCCATCCACCATTCATCATGCACCTTGGTGTCTGGCCTAACATCCCTTTGACTCTCAGATAAAACTCTTAGAATGTATTAGCAGAACACTAGCTTCCACCAAACTGAAAGCTGAGAACATCATCAGAGCCCACTCACAGCATAGCAGCCTGTCCTGTGTTCCTACAGCTAGCCCATCTGCAGGAGATTGGGTTCTCTTACTTATAACTTCCTTTACTTTTATGACTATGAATGTTCATGCAATTGCCTCCATGTGGAATGTGTTATTCAGAACAATCTGAAGCCATGTTCCCAGGCCATGGCCACTCAGAATAAATGACTTCCTGTTCCTTCTGAAGTGAGAAGCTTTGGAATGTTGAATTTGTGGGCAGAGAAATGAAGGAACATGATTGTCTTATGGGAAAACATCAGCTTGTCACACCTCGAATCAAATCCCGGCTCTGCAATCATTAGCTCCGTGACCCCAGATTCTCTCTGTATCACAGTCTTGAACCATCAAAGACAATCATAAGATGTACCAGCTTACAGAGACTTCTAGAGTAATGACAATTGATGTGGTCTCTGAACTGTGACCCAGGACCAGAAGAACCAGCATCCCATAGAAGTTCATCACACATGCAGACTGCAGCCCCATCACAGACCCAGAGAATCAGGATGTGGAGAGGAGGAGGCAGGAGGTGACAGCCTATCTTTAGGCTGTCAGTGGTTCTGATGCACAGAAGGAAGCGAGGACTGCTGTCCTGGGCAGATGACAATCTCAGTAACTGCAGTTGTTATAGCCTATTAGCAAAAAAGTATATCACTTATGAATTTACTTTTCCACTCCAAATATCATTCACTTTGTTCAGGTTTGAAATTTCTTTGGCCTGGTGACTCCGGTGTGCAGAATTGAATCAGAGATGTCCAGAGAGATGTATTTGAAGGTTTGCTTACTGGTGTAACACTAGCTTTATAAACTGGCCCATCTAGCAATACAACCGAACGTGGGGCAGTGATTGAAAATCACATCCTAGATGGGTGGTAACAAGCCCTAAAAAGCGTTTCAGGCTGAGTCACCTCACGTGCTTCAAAAAGTTCCTATCTGACATTTTTGAATTGGGATCTCTGAGAATAAGAGGCCTTCGAAGCTTTATTTTCCAAGTGAGCTACATGCATGCAAAAGCTTTAACATAACATTTTTAATTCACAATGGCATGAAGAGTATCTGTGGTACTTCATGGGCTTGATAAAAATGTTTGGAAGGGACGCACATGTGCAGTATTTCATATATGTACCACAGCCATGTATGTAAGACCAAACTGCGTGTGCTACCGCCCTGAGGGGCCGTAGCTGGGACTCAAGAAGGTAATCCTGATGCTCACTCAATTGCTTATCTTCTAAGCTTTCACCTTGTTGTCCATGCTTGACTTTTCTGTGAGAAAGCAACACTGTTTCAAAACTCAGAAAAGAGTGACGTGGATGAACTTAGGGAGTGTGCGGATTTCATATAACTAAAGCTAGAAAATGGTGAACCAAGGTCTGGGGAGGTGGGTCAGTGGCTGAAAGTGCTTGCTTTCTGAGCATGAGGACCTGAGTTCAAATCCCCAGCACTCATGTAAAAAGCCGGGTCTGGCCATATGTACCTGGAACCCCAGCAGTGAGAGGAGCTGGAGACAGGCCCATCCCTGAGGTTTGCTTATTGCCAGCCTAGACAAGCTCCGAGTTTGGTGAGAGATCCTGTCTCAAGAGAATGAAGCAGAGAATGATAGAGTTGGATATCTGATATCTACTTCTGTCCTCCATGGGCATGCACACAGGGATGTGCTTTATAGTAAGCTTTCTCGCCCGACTTTCCTTTCAGCCTCCAGCCCCAAATTATGACATGGAGACTTATTATTAATTATGAAAGCTCAGCCTTAGCTGAGGCCTTTTCCCAACTAGCTCTTATAACTTAAATTAACCTGTTTTTATTAATCTACATTTTGCCATGTGGCTCAGTTACCTCTCCTCTGTGCCATATGTCTGACTTCTTCAGTATCTCACTGGCGTCTTCTGTGCACCTAGACTCATTCTGAGTTCCTCTCTCTGCCCGGAAGTCCTGCCTGTTCTCTCCTGCCTAGCTATTGGCCGTTCAGCTCTTTATTAAACCAATCACAGTGACACATCTTCACACAGTGTAAACAAATATTCCACAACAGTATATCTTCACACACATGTGTGTACCAACGGATGTATATGTATACAAATAAATAAATAAATGGAAAGGAACAAAATACTGATACAGACAGACGTCAACAGTAAGTTATAGAAAATAACAAATAGAAGAAGGGAGTGGGTGAGCAGGAAAACAAATACAACTGTGTCTCTAAAAGGGCTGTACTTCAGTTGGTTTGTGGAATGGGGGCCAGTATGAATTCAAGAGTAGGCTGGGAATGTGATTCTCCACTGCCCTTCTTCAGCTTTGCTGTGTTGATACAGCGATGGAGTCAGCCGTCTGGTGGGCAACACAGGTAACTGAGTATGCTGCTACCCCAGTGTCCCCTGTGGTCATCAAGGACAGAAAGGAAAGAAACAGAGTGATCAGTTATCGCTCATAGCACAGAAGTGATGGGGTCTTTGGTGAGTGTCATCCACCTCTCAGGAGTGAGGCTTAGGCAAATGAATGTCATGGCTGGCCTTCCACTTCCCATACAGTGTAAGCTGCCAGTGAGTAATAGGGAAAATGGTTCCCCACACAAATGGACTAGAACAACAAGTTGAATCCAAAACAATTTGAGTTAAAGAACTGCCCTCCCAGCTAGAGAGGTGATGTGCATCAGTCATCTTAGTACTTTGAGATTAGCAGCAGGAGAATCAGAGTTCAAGGCCAGCCTTGGCTACATAATGAGTTCAAGGCCATCCAGGGTTACCTGAGACCCTTGTTGAGAGAGGGGGCATGGAGGGGTAAGGTCAAGAAACTGCCTCCAGGAAATATATGCTTGCCATCCTCACCCTCAACTGGGTTTTCTAGAAGTCATAGGGAGTGAAGCCAGGTCAGCAGCACCAGCATGCCCAACACACCCAGGCTCCAAAATGGCTGCACTTGGAACCCCATGCTCTGTAGTTGCCGAATTACATTCTTTGTAATTTGATCTTTGAATTAATGTTTTGGTAAATAAAGGCCAAAGCGACACCAGAGCATAGAGTATGTGTGTGTGTGGTGGGGGGGGGTGCTTGCTCATGCACCCCCATGAGGCTATCAGCTTTCTGTTCCCTTTTAAAGACTACGCTTGTTTCACCAGGTAGGAAGTTGCCTGGACAAGGGTGCAGGGAGAGGCAAAGACTGGTGCTCACAATTCATTCACCAGTGCCCTGGGCAGGAATGGAAGGTCAGAGTCTATACTCACCTTTCAAATGCTCTTGTGCCCAAGGGAGCGTGGCATTAAATCACAAATGAAAACACAATGAGAGAGAGGGGGTGGGGGAAGAGGGTGACCCTGTCCTGCTTTTGAACAGGGATCATATAGGATCTCGCGTTCTGGGCTCTGTAGAGGAGGGACCAGGTCCAGATGAGGATGCTTATAAAGGAGAAGGGAAGACCTGTGAGAAGAGATGATTGCCTTGATGATTATTGCAGGTCTGTCTGAGAAGCTAATCCTTCCCAAAAGGGTGCACCCCCCCCCCCCAGACAATGCTCTGTAGCGGAGAGTATGGCTAAAGCAGAGCATTTTCATAGGAGAGACTCTAGTGAGTACAGACCATGACACAGATGTGCTTAACTCCATGTGGCACAAACTATTATCCCAAACACCCTTTTCACACGAGTGTATGTGAGTCCAGGGCCAGTCTGAGAAAGGTTTAGAGGTAGCAGAAACAAATTCTTTCCTTTTGCTCAGCAGTTCTCAACCTGTGGGGTGCCACTCTTTCACAGGGACTGCCTAAGACCATCAGAAATATCAGATATTTACGTTACGATTCATTACATTAGAAATACTACAGTTATGAAGTAGCGATGGAGATAATTTTACGGTTGGGGGTCACCACACCATGAGGAACTGTAGTAAAGGGTCACAGCATTAGGAAGATTGAGAACCACTGCTTTTGCTAAATAATGTTGCAGGAGAGAAATACCATAAATCACAAAAAGTCAAGTTGACCTTTCTTTGCATAAATGATCTTTTAACCAATTTTCTTTTGTTCCCATTTTTGAAAAGAGTTCATTTTATTAATAGGAGAAAGAATTTTGCTGTTTTAGAAAGTGTTGGGCAGCCCTTTGCTCCACAGAGACCTGGAAAGCACGCACGCGCACACACACACACACACACACACACACACACACACACACACACTCCGCCAAATTACAATATGAATGATTATTAGTGCAAAGTACACTACGGGCATGTTTATAAAAATCAATTACATTTCACAATGATTTCTAAATTATCCCCACAGAATTAAAAACTATTTTAGGATTTTAATGGATAAAAACTCATTTCATTGCTTAATAAAAATGAAAATAAAATCCATTAAGCTCCTGAGTCCCGCTGAGTGTTTTGGCGAGAGCCTGTAGGCGATTAGTAATGACTGAAGTGTGGAAGAAGGGAAATCATGTGCTGGAAAGGGCCCTTTCAAGACCTGAATCTCAACCATGCTCACATCAAATCTCACTGACTTCTTGTCTTCCATATGGGAGAGAATTAGTCAGGATCCTCTGGTGTATTTGCACGCACTCTAGAAAGCTGTGAGGCATGTGCCCTATGTTGCAGAGAAAGGGGTGTGGGATTGGGAAGAGCTTGAGACAGCTCTACTTCCTGTCAGTTGAGACATACCTCCACGCCTGGGCCTGCCTGAAAGGCTGGTGGCCCAAGATCTGCACACAGTCCTTCCCACAGACCCAGAAAATGGTGCCGGGGCCTAAGTTCTGTGCTTTAGTTTCAGAGGAGAAAAATCTCACAAGAAGCCTTCCCACCTGGAACCTTCTGGATCATGCTTTGGGTGTCCAGGACTCTGAAACGTTCATTCTCGGTTTCCCAGCCTGCTTCCAAGTTCCTAGAAGTGGATACTCTTCCAGGCCAAGCTTGATTGCTGCGTGCTGGCCTAGGTGGAGGGCCTGACGGGCATTGCTCTGAAAAGCCTCGTGTTTGCCTCGATGTCCACAAACTTAAGAATGTTCATGAGAATCTTTAAATTATAGGGCAGTGCAGCTGTTGTTTGTTTGTTTGTTTGTTTGTTTGTTTGTTTAAATAAGACAGGCCATGAAGGGGGGTAAGTGGGGGTGCTCTTGCCCCTGTCTGTGACTGTCAGAACTGGACTGGCTAACAGAAAATCTGATGCACAAGCACTTGAATAGACTCCTAGGTAGAACACTGTGGTGGTATTGTATTTCCCGAAATATTGTGCGCGCTAATAAACTTATCTGGGGTCAGAGAACAGAACAGCCACAATATTAAACATAGAGGATAGGCAGTGGTAGCACATGCCTTTAATCTGAGCATTCCAGAGGCAGAGATCTATCTGGATCTCTGTGAGTTCAAGGATACAGCCATGCATGGTGACTCATGCCTTTAATCCCAGAAAGCGAGCCTTTAATCCCAGGGAGTAATGGCAGAAAACAGAAAGGTATATAAGGCGTGAGGACCAGAAACTAGAAGCTTTTTGCTGGTTAAGCTTCCAGGCTTTGGAGTAACAGTTCAGCTGAGATTCATTCTGGATGAGGACTCAGAGGCTTCCAGTCTGAGGAAACAGGATCAGCTGAGGAACTGGTGGGGTGAGGTAGCTGTGGCTTGTTCTGTCTCTCTGATCTTCCAGCATTCACCCCAAAAACTGGCCTTAGGTTTGATTTTATTAATAAGACCTTTTAAGATTCCTGCTACAGAACACGTTTTAAAGGAAGAAGTATGGAAGAGAAGGCTAACAGGACGATGGTTCCTCGTTCTCCAGCTAGAGGAATGTGTGAGAGAACTGCATAGGATCTGCCCTTTAAATTAATCATTCATCAACTGGAAAGATGGCTCCACCATGTCCAATAACTGAGTTTCATCATTAGTACCCACATGGGAAATGGTCCTCTGAGCCCCATGTGCGTATTGCATCTGTACACACATGTGTGTACATGTGTGTATTGGGGGGGGATGATAAAAATGTAATTAAATTTTTTTTGAAGGCTGGGGGTGCAACCTGTGGTAGAGTGTTTGCCTAGCATGTATGAGGACCTGGGTTTGGTTTCCAGCACCAAAAATGTTTTTAGCACTGAGAAGACATAGGCAGGTATATGTCTGTGAGTTCAAGACTAGCCTGGTCTATACAGCAAGTTCTAGGACAGCAAGGACTACATAGTGAGACCCTGTCTCGATATATATTGAGATCATTCATTGAAACTGGACAGATGACTTAGCAGGTAAGAGCACTGGCTGCTCTTGCAGAGGACCTGAGTTTGGTTCCGAGAACGTGACAGGTCACAAGCATCTGCAAGTCCAGTTTCAGGGGATCTGATGCCCTCCTCTAGCTCCCCAGGGCACCAGATATGCACGTGGTACACATATATACATGCAGGCAAATACTCATATACATAAATAAAATAAATCTTTAAAAATTTACCATCTATAATTCTAAAACTTATTGATTGACATTTTATTTGACATAGGAAATGTTCCAGAACTATCTGAAGTTTCTTGGACTTTTACATATAATTCAACTTCCTGGAGATAGCTTCTAATGGAACATGAGTTGACCAACCATGTAACCATGTAAGATGGCAAACCGAGGCTGCTAGATACTCTGGAAGCAATGCCAAGTACTAAGAATGTGTCTTTCTCTTTGTTCCTTTGAACTTTCACTAATATGCTCAAAGTGTCTGCCACAGATCTGAGGCTAGCTCTCGGCTCCCTAGCCTGAGGACTCACCTTGCAGATCTAAGAGGTCATTGTTTGGGCTCAATTGATAGCAGCTGAAATAGGAGAGGGCTGAAAGCAGTCATTCTCAGGGGCAGTGGGATGCTAGAAGAGGCATGGAGAGCAGTGGATTTCTGCAAATCCCTCAAACTGAAGTTTAGGAAAACCCAGAAATGAGACAGAAGGAACTCATACAGCAGGAGGCTCCCTCCATAGCTGTGCCCTCTGTAGACCCTGTGAATCTATGTATAGCGTCTTATTTCACTTCTGGGTTTTTGAGATAAGCTTTCACTATATAATCCAGGCTGGCCTGGAATTCACTATGTAGCCCAGGATAGCTTCAAACTCTCAATTCTCTTGCTCAGCCTTCTAAGGTCTAGTATTGTAGGTATTTACCAGTTCTGCTGTGTTACTGTTTTTGTTTGTTTTTTTGGAGATAGAGTCTCTTGTAGCTCAGGCTAGCCTTGAACTCCTGATCATCCTGCCTGATGATCCATACTCCCTGAAAATGTTAGAATCACAGCTGTGTACCCCCACATCCGGCACCACTACTGATTTTTTAAAAAAGATTTCTTTATTTTACTTTATCTGCCTGTATGTATGTCTGTGCACTACACGTCTGTGTGTTGCCCTCAGGGGCCAGAAGAAGGTATCAGGTAACCTGGAACTACAAACAGTTTTGAGCTACCATGTGGGTGCTGGGAATCAAATCTGGGTCCTCTAAAAGAGTTGCAAGTGCTCTTAGCTGCTGGGCCATCTCTCCAGCTCCTCTTTTACTCTTTCTTTAGAAAAAGAATTCACATGTGTAAAACTCATGGTTCAGAGAGGTGCAAGTCAACAGATTAAGTATATCCACAAAGTTGTGTAACTGCAATTACTGTGTCTAATTCTGGAAAATGTATCATCTCATAAAAAAAAAAACCTGTTATCTTTTAGCCTTCCCTGTTCATCCCCCATCTCCTCTCAGCCACTGGGCCATGCTTCTATTTTCTGTCTCCAGGCATTTCTCAAATCTGGATCTCTTCTATAAGTTGCATCATACAGCATGCATCCTTCTGTGCTTTGCATGCTCAGCATTGTGGTGGAAGTCAGCTTCTCTTCATTATAGCCCATGATATTCCACTGGATGGATACACTTCATCTCTAATCTATCAACTGATGGATATTTGGATTGTTGCCATAGTACCACTCTTATGAATATGTTACTATGAATATTCATATAGGTTTGTGTGGGAATATGTTTTTAATTATCCTGGTTATACACCTACCACTGAGATTTCTGGGTCATATTTATACCTTTTTGTGCTTTATTTTATTTTGATACTTTGAGGTAGGGTCTCTTACAGCTCAACCCGGCTTTGAATTTACTGTGCAGATTAACCTACTACTTTTGTTCTGCTAAACGGACATGTCAAATTTTTTTTTTTATACAGGGTTTCCCTGTGTAACCCTGACAGTCCGGGAACTACCTCTGTAGACCAGGCTGGCCTTGAAATCAGAGATCTACTTGCCTGTCTCCAGCATGCTGGGATTAAAGGTGTGTGTCACCACCACCCAACGATGAGTGCTGCTCTCCACTGTAGCTAGAGAAGCCTCTTTCTCCCTGGGTAGCAATGCAGAACCTCGGCTCTGGTTCAAGTACTGAGAATAAATGACTACAGAGTGTGCTTAGTCCTAAATGACATGTTTACGTCAGTGCTCCCAAGGCTCGGGGAACATTGTAGAAGAGAGAGTAGAAAAAGAAACACAGACAGACAGACAGACAGACAGACAGACAGAGGGAGGGGGAGAGAAAGAGAGAGGAGTGAAAGAGAGAGAGAGAGAAAAACAAAACAAAAATCTGTAAGAGCTGGAGGATGAGGAAGAGCACTGGGAAATTCCATCTTCTGAACATGAACGACCATTGTCCTCATGGATTTGCCGAAGCTATAGTTACCCACACAAGGCCTGCACAGGGTCCAGCCAGCAGGACCGGTCAACATTCGAGCAGGTAGCACTAACTGGACTCTCTGCAGGTGACAGGGAGAACATGAGAATGGGAAGCAAGGGGTCAGGGGGCTATCCAGGAGGAGTTGGAGATGCTGGGGGTAGGTATGATCAAGACACATTGTAGAGATATAGGAAATCATCAAAGAATAAGTAAAAGACAATCTAAGAAAGGAAAAAAAAA
>CABHPR010117663.1:0-18437 GCA_902168415.1 Peromyscus melanophrys
GCGCCCTCACTGGGCCTTTGACAAGATCTTTGAAGGGATGTGTGCCAAGATGCTGAAGAGCCCCAGTCCTCTGTGCACAGGTAGACGGTGGCTCAGAGAGTCATGATGACTTTAGTGACAGCTGACATCAGGTCTGATTGCAGCTGCGTGGCTCTTTGATCCCCACACAGTTCACACTTGAGTTTACTGTTCCCTTGCAGATTGGCAGCCCTCCCATCTCCCCTTCTAAGATGCAGGGCATTAACAAACTCCTAAAATTTAAAAAAAAAATGTTAGAGTGAGAGGCCTGAACTTGCTCATTTGTTAGAGTTTAGTTTCTAGAAGTGAGTGCTTTTGAGCAGTTGGAGGTTGAGGGGTACAGCAATTGCCAAAGAGAAACAGCTGGGCTCCAGCAGGAGTGGCCCAGCTCATCACCCACAGTCGTCCTCTAGCAGAGGGTGTTGGGCCTCCTTCTCCCCTTGGCTTAGTAAGCTATGGAATTAACTCCTGGGCTGTTCCTCTGTCTGTCAGTGGCTCGTGTAGTACCAAAGGGAGCTGCGCCCACCACTGCAGGAGGATGGTTTGTTGTGTTTCCTTAAATCGCAGTGGTGTTTAAATATTCATATAGATGGATGAAATTACAGCCAGACGCAGAAAGAGTTTAGTAACACTTAGGTCTTTTTTGGTTTTTCAAGACGGGGTTTCTTTGTATAGTCCTGGCTGTCCTGAGCTCCCTCTGTAGACCAAATACAGAGATCCACCCGCCTCTGCCTCCTGAGTGCTAGGATTAGAGGAAGGCACCAGTACTTCCCAGTTAACACTTAGATCTTAATGTACTGGAATGACATGTTGTTCCTACATAGTTTATATGTTTCTCGGCTTTGAGGGTTTTTGTTTTCCTTTTGGTGGAAGCTTTCTGTTTCCAACACTTAGCTTGGATTTTTACATATGTATTATCCCATTCAATGCAAGGAAACTAATCCTCAAAGAGATTGAACCACCAGTCTTCCAGTAAGTGGTAAATCTAGGATTGGAGCCCAGAAATACCCATTTTTGCTTTGATATAGAGTTAGTTGATGTAATTTAATTCAGGCTATAACTTCTTTGAAGAAATGTCATTTAACTTTTATGTGATTAATCATTGATTATTACCCATGAAATAAGGAGAGATGGAGCATACCTCTGGCATGGGTTTAGTGAGAAAGGCTATAGTAAGGAGTGTGGGTTGATAAACACCTTAAACTTATCTAGTCCCTGATGACCAAAAGGTAGTTGAGGTGGTGCTGTGGTATGTCCTTGCATACATTACCTGTTTTAGTGCCTTTAAATCCATGGAAGGGGGTACTGTCCTTATATTTCAAGTGATGCTTTGGAGTTCAGGAAGTATGTTTTCCTTCAGCAACATATCTTGATAGTCCTTGTCAAGACTTGGTTCTGCACTAGGACACGCCCTATAAAGCCCTATCCCCTCAGCACTATTTATCTGCACCCATGATCCTGGCTTTTCTTTAAGGACCTCTCTGAGTGACAAGAGGCTCAAGGCACCCCAGAGTCAGAATCCAACTTGGTTTCAACAAAAGCTATGCCTGTGTCTTGGACTCAGGTTGGGTCCAGCTAGGCAGCTTGGTTCCTAAACATAGGTGAACAAGTCCTTGACTTTCTGTTCTGTGAGCTTCTAACTGGACCCTCTCTTAGTAGTTCCTCTGGAGCAAGCCCTATGTTCTCTTTGTGGCCTTGACTAGTCTGCCATCCTTCATCTTGAGCTTTTGGATGTGTAGTACCACTACCCAACTCTACTCTGGCTGATGGTATGACACAGAAAACTAAACACACCTAAGTCCGCGTTCTGCGCAGCTTATGTCTTCATAGAACTGGCTCTCCCATTGCTCCTCTCTCTTCTGCCCCCCATCCTGATTCCCAATTCTGGCCATCGACCAAGAATTTCTATATTGGGACAAGAGGGCCTGCTGGGATGTACTTAACAACGTTTAAGCCTCTATGATAAAAACAAAAAACAGTAACACCTGTGTGATTGAGTAACTTCTCAAATGTCACATGGGAGTGGAGTGTGAAGAAAGCTGTAGGCGCTGAATGCAGTAATTAATGTCAGTACCAGACAAGAATTAAGGCAAGCATGTTGGGTTGGAAACACTAGCATGCCTACTCCAAAGCTTTCAGATCTTCTAGTTGTTCTCTTGAGAGCAGGAAGTGGACACCGTGGTGACCCTGGTGGCATACTCTGAGTTGGGACATTGACAGTGTCTCTGGGGACTGTGAGGTGTGGAGCATGCTAGTTGTTTGCTCTCTGCTCACACTCTCTCTTCCATCGCAGCTTTGCTGTGTGAGTCCTGCCCACTGTGGACTGGTCGGTCACCTGCATTCTCTTTCCCTGAAAGGGACCAGGTCCGTGGGAGGCGGAGACAGAGCTCAAGGGCTGCAGCCCAGTCTGTTCAGCCACCTTCGTGTCTGACTCTCATTTCTGTCTCTGGCTCTAGTCGGATCTAGTATTCAGTCACATAGCTAGTCAGCCCTTTCAGCTGTAGCAATTAATGTTCTTTGTTATCCTGGGATTGTCACATCTGTTTTGCATGGTTTCCTCAAACCTGCCCACACGTCTGTAAATGGCTGCGTCATTAAATGCCCTCAAACCTGCTGGCTGTCCTTCTCTTTCCAGCAGTGTCCAAGAGGAGCCATCGAGCCGACTCATGAAGACAGTGATCTTGTGTTTCAGGATGTTACAGTTTACCTCCTCTCTCCTGCACCCATCTAACCCGCTAGCATAGTAGGCGTACAAGCTACATTCAGCTCCAGCATCAAATCCCTACACTTGCTCTAGATTTGGGATTCTTAGACACCTTGTTTTATATTACTACTCTTAGAGGCAGTAAGATCTAATACTACCAGCTGTCTACCCTGTTATGGTTATTGGTTTTCTGTTTGGTCAAGTTCTGTAATACACTCCTGTTTGCTTTCACTGCTGTGAAAGTCACACCCTTTTTTTTTTTTGTAGGTTTCATGAATTTGGGGATGATGAATTCAGTTACATGAATTTGATTACATAAACTTTAGTTTGAGTTATTAATTTAATGTGTGTGGTGTAAAAATAAAGAACTAATTATCGTTATTTAATTACTCTTCCTCTGCTAGAGCCAACTGTATGAAGGTGAATTTCTTGGGCCAGTGCCTTTGAGTTCTAGAACTCTTGACAGCTCACCTGACGCCACTAGGCACCTGCTTCTTCAGTCTTCTCCTCTCCTTTTTCTCTCCTCCTCTCTCTCTCTCCCTCCTTTTTTGCCGTGCTGGGATGAACCCAGAACCTACTTAGTAGGTGGGAACTATGCCACCTCCACCCCGACTTGTTTTGATGACTGGTGTCTTTCAGCAGCATTTTTGTCTCACACCAAAAAAAAAAAACTGATTTCCATGAGGAAAAAAAATCATGAGATGAGTTGTCAGCAAAATCTGTGGAGTTTGGTCTCAGACAGAGCTCTCTTTGGCCTGAGGAAGGTTCTGTTTTATTTATCCCCCCAACACACACACACACACACACACACACACACACACACCCCTTGATAAGAACTGTAGTTGTGTGGTACCCACATTTGCAGTACCGGAACAGATGCGGGCCCTGGTGGTTCAGTTTGCTGAGCTGTGTGTGGATTTCCAGTACAAGATGTGAAGAGATGTCTCGCTGCTAAGTCAGGTGCCTTCCTCCTAGTTGAGAAAGCAACACTCTGGACTTCTGGGAGAAAAGTAGAGTCAAGGCAAATGAATTGTATGAAACTTTAGCACTGGAAAGAATGAGAAACCTCCCTTCTGACCCAGATCGTCTCCAGGTGTTCTCCAGTCTTGCTGACAGGTCTGACTCAGCTTGAGAGATGTCTCATTGCACCTCTATTTGTACAGCCTGAAACTGAGCCACACTCAGCCTCTTTTATCTTGCCACCCACAGGTGGAAAATTACCTGCAGCATGTCATTAGTAATCCTGGACTCCCTCGTTCGCAAGGCTCAGAAGCTCCAAGTGGAAACAATGTCATGCCTTTGGTTTTCCTCCTATGATCTGTCTTGAACATCCTGGCAGTTGAACCAACCTCCCAAGGCATGTTTCTCAGGCCCCAGTGGCTTACATGACTCTGAGAGCTTGTCAGAACGCCTGTGTGCACAGGCTCATAAATGCATTGTTACTTGTGTTTCCTGGTTTACACAGTGCCGGGAATTGAACCCAGGACCTTGTGCATGCTAGATAAGCACTGTGCCACTGAGCTACAGCACCAACCTTCACCACCACCACGCCCCCTTATTTTTTTCTTTTTGAGACAAAGTTTACAAAACAAAATCAACCATTTAAAACTGGACAGTGCCCAGTTCTTGATTCTATTAAGACAAGGCAGCTTTTGTATCAGGAGCCCCCCACCTCTGTCAGACTGGACCTTCCTGGCTCTGGGTCCGCAGGTTGAATAGTCAAAGGTGCCCCAAATGCACTGACTTCCTTTCAGTCCAATCTTTGCTAAGTGTGACCCTCCTTCTGCTTTGGTCCTTGCCTCAGTTCCTATCAACACTCATTTCCCCATGTGTTGGCTGGATTGTGTACTTGCACCATACTAAGTACTTGTCAACCCTCCTCTTCTCTTGAAATGTAATCCCTCGGGTGGTTTTCCAAAGCCAGCAAGCCACTCAAATGTAAATACTAACTATCTTGGCAGTTTTGAACTTCCGATAAGCCTGGACACACCTGTTGCCTGACTCACCGAGCAGCTCTTACTTAGCACCAGGGTGAATCAAGCTTCTGTGATCTCTCAGAACAGAGAACCGGCCATCTTAGGGTTATCTGTGGCTTGACCAAGGCTCTAGAGTACATGGAGCCTGTGTTGAATGTCAGCTTTGTCAGCTTCCCGCTTTGTGTTCCAGCCTGATCAGGTGACATTTTCTCCCGGACCTTCAGCCTCTTCCTATAAACTGTGGCTTTTCATAGTGTTTACTTTACGGGAGAACTCTAATGATTATGTGAGATAATGTACATTCAGTCTTTAGCTTTGCTGGCTAAATGGTAAACCCTTAATAAATGTATAGGCTTATCCACCTGGTCATGGCTGAGTCTTCCCTGTTGTCCCATTCCTAAGGGTCTTTTTCTCAGATACAGCAACACCATCTCATTAGTTCTGGTGCTCTGCTTACCTTTACTGCTGTGTAAGCAAATTGTGTTAGCCATTTGTGATTTAGTAACTAAAAATTACATGATGTTTCACACATCAAAAAAACATATCGTAAGTTACCTTAAAAAGTGACTGTGTCCCAGGGCTGTCTCCCACTGGTTTCTATACAAGCTTCTCAAGTGAAGACCCCCAAATACAATGAGAGCAGGTTATTCTGAGCTGATAAGTAACTCCTGGGCTGTTTGTCAATGATCCAGGTTCACAAGCAGGCCAGTTCTCAGGTTAGCTGGTCTATTTGAATGCCTCATTTCGGTTGATGGTCAAGGTAGCAGAGTGGCTGATCTCACCCACCACCAGGGTAGCCTGGTGCCCCTGCTGAGAGGAACACCTCCCAGCAGAGGCTCCTATCTTACCCACAGCAGAACTCACCACTTTGAGATTTCAGGTGTTCTCTCGCCTTTCACTTTGAAATCCACATTTATCCATTCATCCTTTTTACTCATTAGCTTATTCAGTAAATGTTCACTGAGCAAGGATAATGTGTCAAGATCGAACTGGTTGTTAAGGGTGCAAAATAAGGAAAGCGTCTGCTGCAGGAGAGCTTATAGTTTGTGGAGGACAGAGAACTGTAGCATGAATCTTAGAGAGTCTTATTAATAAAATCAAACCCGAGGCCAGTTATTGGGGTGAACACTGGAAGGTCAGAGAGACAGAATAAGCCACAGCTACCTCACCTCGCCGGATCCTCAGCTGGTCTTGTTTCCTCAGACTGGAGGCCTCTGAGTCCTCATCCAGGATGGGCCTCAGCTGAACTGCTGCTAGAAGCCTGAAAGCTTAACCAGGCCAAATACTTCTCCAGGCCAAATGCTTACCCAGGCCAAAGGCCTCTAGTTTCTGGTCCTCACGCCTTATATACCTTTCTGCTTTCTACCACCACTCCCTGGGATTGAAGGCGTGCTTTCTGGGATTAAAGGCTGTGTCACCATGCTTGGCTGTTTCTAATGTGGCCTTGAACTCACAGAGATCCAGAGGGATTTCTGTCTCTGGAATGCTAGGATTAAAGGCGTATGCTACCACTGCCTAACCTCTGTTTCATATTGTGGCTGTTCTGTCTCTGACCCCAGATAAGTTTATTAAGGTACACAATATTTTGGGGAACACAATACCACCACAGACAGAGAACTGTATCAGGATGCTAAGTGAGAAAGGTTCTTGTGGTTCACAGAGACACACAGGAGGTCAAGGCAGTGGCTTTCTGGAGGAGGTGATTCTTACTGGGAAAGAGTTAGGCCAGGGCTGCGTGATGGAAGGGTGCCCCGCAGGCTGTTGGCTGTAAACAACGTGCTTTTAAGTTAGTGTCCTGATTGCCATATCAGAAGCTTGAAGGGAATCAGCACTGGGACATGTGCTCGTCCTCGGACTTGGTGCTGACGCTGCCAGCCTAGGTGACCGTGAGGAGTTTCCATCTGTAGGTTCTCTCAGGCTGTCCCACATCTGGTATGATTTTAGAGTAGTGGGTCATGTGAGAGGAGATCTGGCGAGGGAGGGAATGGAGTATAAAAAACCTGCCATTCGACGTGATCATAGCCACCTGCCTCTTTTTGTTGTTTGCATGTCACAGACCTAAGAGACACTGCCACTTAATGCTCGCCTCACTGATGTTGTGATGCCTAACCTCTTAGATATTGGTTGCATAGGAACTTAGTTTGCTAGCACCCCAGCACAGGTAGAGTGGGCACTCTGAACACTTCAAGACATGTCCTGTCAGATGCTTAGTGCAGAAGGAAAGGGTCCGAGTGGAGGGAGCGTGGGAACCTCACCACAAAGGTGACCTTGAGCCATGTCAGGGAGCTGGAGTCCCTCCTCTGCTGCTTGCTCGTAGATTTGCATGCTCAGTACATCCTTATCATGTGCCTGGCCCTGACCCGTTCTTTAGGAAAGGGACAGAAGGCACAGTCCCTGTCCTTGGAGCGTCGTCATTTAGTGGAGAAGGGCAGACAGCACAGATAACCAGAGGTCATGTAGTCAGATGATGGGTGCTGGAGTAGGATGTTTTTGGACATCTCATCTGCACTGAGGGAGCCAGTGACAGGAGGCTTATCAAAGAAACCAAACCTCCTTAGATGAGTGATAAATCTGAATTCCTGTATGTAAGAAGGTTTATACCTTTATCTCAATACACCATCAGAAGGTTCTCTAAGCTCTCAAAACCCATCTCTGAGCCCCCACAGTAAGGGCTATTACAAAGCGTGTGCTCCTAGGGGCACCAGGATGTGCTGCCCCTGGAGAAGCTAGGGGCTGCTCTCAAGGACACCTGGGAAGGGAATTAGGAGTAACGGAAAAATCAAGCTAGGAGGCATGACCCTTCCAGCAGGCTGAGAGATGCATTCCTGACCACTTTTTCTTGATCATGCTGTGATGCACGAAAACACAAATATAACCAGAAACTTGGCTCAGGACAGTAAAATTAAAGCCTGCTAAACTGTGTGCATCACTCTTCTCCTTGCCTTTAAAAAAATCATCAGTATATTTACAACTCTATATTTTCATTCTGGAGAGGGAAAAAAAAAGACAATTATCCATGTGAATAAATGAGGAGGAGAACACTAGTTTCATACAGAAGCACAAAAGCTAAGCTTGATCACGGAAGGTAATCTAAGTCATTGGAAGTTTGTTGCTCAAATTCAGCATAGACATATAGCCAAGCTGAGTAAATACATCAACATTGTTCATCCAGAGAATGGATCAGGCAAAAGGAACTGGGGGACTTAGCAGCCCTCCCCGTGTTCTTCTTCCAGAAGGCTCTTTGCAGGAGGTCATGAGTCTCCCAATCCAATTACCCTCTTAGGAGGCAGACTCCCCTGCTGTCAGCTGAGGACTGCCTACGACCTGCTTTTGTGTTTGCTCTTCTATCTCCACTCATGTGCCCATGTGTGGAACTGTGATTAGCCCACTTGGCAACTTGCTAGAGCTCCTCATCCCACCCCTGGAGTGGGAATGAGAACTGGTCTCTGCAGATCTGGGACTAAAGTGTGTGTTGGGGCAAGGACTTTCTCTGAAGATGTGCACATTGGGCTCAGCACCATGCACAGAAGTAGAAAAGAGCGTGGTACTTCTTGGAACTGAAGCCATTCATACCACCACCCCACCTCCCAAAGCCATTCCTCACTCAGGGTCCATGCCACTGGCTTGGTCCGCTGGTCCTTACTCTGGGATGCTTGGGGGATTTTCCTTGGGGGATTCATTGTCTGACTTCTGCCTTCCCATGATGAGCCCCATTTCCTGCTATCACTGACAGGGATGCTTGACTCTTAACACTTTAATGATGAATGCTTTTTCTCCATAACTCCATAACTGCCATCTCCTTTCTCACTCCATACCAGTGCCAGCGTAGTATGAAGACCTCATTACCCCATCAGCACCTTCTAACCAGAGATCACTCCTGCAAGAACCACACCTGCAGGTGACTGAAAGAGGTTTATTACTGTTGTGTAAGGATCTTGAGACTTCATATGCTCTTGAGGGGCATCCTGGGGAGAGAGTTATTAGAAGGTTCTCTGAGGACTTGGGGAGAGATCCCAAGGAAGTGAGGCTTTGCTCTGGATTACTGTCTAGAAACTAGGGTAATTCTGTGACTACGTCTTATCCTCTCTTCAGAGAGTACAGAGCATGGCAAAGCTACCACTGTCACTGAAGAAAGAGCAGCATGTAGCAGATAAGGCTTTGGGGGATTTTGTGGGTTGAACAATATTCATTCTTTGTTCAGATGTAATGACTAAATAGCTGTGTTTTTGGTTTTGATCCATCATGATTCTCTGGTGGCCCTGTCTGATGTTGATTCAGTTCAGTGCCAGGGTCTAAAATGTGGGGTGGGGGGAGTACTGTGTCTCTTCTTTCTGTCTTCTCACTCAGCTACCGACATGGAACACTTTTGTGACCATGTGCCTGGGGTGATGGGGTGGTTTCCCTACCAACAAGAAAGATGGTCAGTTCTGCAGTGATCCAAGCCCAGTTACCCACAATTCAACTGGATTCCGACACTGTCTACCAGGGAATCGCATCAGATCCCACAGGCTGAGCGCTGAACTCTATAAGACTGCCCTAGATTTTGTTGCCAATCACAATCTCTGGGTTATTTTACCCATGCTTCTGATCTATTGGCTATAAATTGGAGTTTCCACAACCCTCCCTCTTTGGCTAATTTGATTTTCTAAAGTGACTCCAGAACCCAGGAAAACCCATTTACCAGTTTATTGTAAAGAATATTTTAAAGGACACAAATGAAAAGCAAAGAAATATGGAGGACAAGGTTTAGAAGGGCCCCAGGTACAAGGCCCCCTTTCTGTGCAGCTGAGATGCGCTGCCCTCTGGACAAGTAGATGAACTCTTATCCAAGAAACCCCTTGAAAAATCTCTTGGGGATTTTTATGCAGACTTCTTTGTGTAGGCATGGGTTACCAGTGAGACCTTTGGAGGTGGGGACAGGGGCTGTGAGTCCCCAACCCTCTGAGCAGGTGGTTGGTTCTCCGGGCAACCAGTCCTCCTGTGGTGGGGTTATTTGGTGATTTTCCCCAGTATGACCTCATTAACATAAATTCAGGTGGGTGTGTGGAAAGGGGTATGTCTTAAGTAAAGGGAGACTGCCTTCTTCCTTTGTAGTTCTGGACCTGCTCAAGCTGCTTCGGGAAACAAGAATGGAAGATTAAATGCTCACACTAAAGATGCTGTTAGCACTTAGGGACTGTCAGTATTGTAGATGCTGTAAATCTGGAACCAAGAACCCACCCCCGAAACACACGTGTCACTCCAGGGCCTCTGTTCCTCCCCTAGTTTCCTACTTAGAACTGTTCACACTGAACCCTTGCCACCTTGATTCAAGCCTACGCTGTTGGCCCGTGTGCTAGACAGTCAGCAGCCCCTCCGTTTTCACAGTTGATCTTCCCCTTCCGTAGCCAGGCAGACACTCTGTGATGAAGGGCCATTTTCCTAATGTGCTTGAGCCCTGGGTCCTCTCCCCACCCACTGATTGCTGTCTTACCCGGGATGGGCCTCATCAGTTGCTATTTTCCTCTAAGGCTCCCGAGCACTTAAAAAGCAGAAGGTCATAAAACCACGAACAAAAGTGTTTTCTAGCCTCAGCAGTTCATGAAGCTGCCAGGCGATCCTTCTCTTCATAACTGCTTCATACCCTGCTGCATCCCTGAGGCCACTTTTCCATCCGCACCCCACACCCCTCCTCCAGAAGCCGCCTCAGTATTAAGATGGAAACCATTGCATATGATCTCTCCAGCTTCCTTATTTCTGCTTCACTGAGCCAGTGGATTCTCTCTGAAAGGAAGAAGTCTCTTTGGTAGCCTGGTCCTACGTTAGTGTTCTTTGTCCCTACTCCCCATTCTTAGCTGGGGTTCTTCAGGTTGCCCAAGGACTATATATTGGAATTCTCAGCTTGTTCCTCCCTCCCACCTTCCTCCCTTACTCAGTACTTCTCTTCACCCTCCCTCCCTCCCTCCCTCCCTTCCTTCCTCCCTCCCTCCCTTCCTCCCTCCCTCCTCCCTCATCCTCCTCTCCCTCCTCCCCCACCTATGGATTAAATGCAGAGCTGCAGAGCTTCTCTACCACTGAGATATAATCTAGGCCCCTTTTCAAAGTTGTCAGTGATTTGGTAAGTGTCCCAGGTTGGCTTGAACATGTGATCCTCCGGCCTCAGCTTCCAGAGCACCCAGGCTGTAGCTTCTTCTTACCTCTTGCCCCAACGTGATGCCAGCCGATCTTTCCCTAGGCTTGCCAGTTTGAACTTCAAGGATGGCAGGCCCCTCCTTGGACCTCCTGACAGTGCTCCCCTACTTCTCCTTCTGGTTCCTCTGGGCTCTGTTCCTCGTCATCTCTGAGTACTTTCCCCGAGACTGTTCCTATCCCTCGTCATCTCTTACTCTATTTTTCTCATTAAATCCCATTTCATAGTTTGCCCACTTTTCGGTTCTCCCTTAACATTATCAATTGCCAAAATTTGGATTCTTAACAAATTTGTCTCTATCCTTGGCCTTTGTACAGAAAACAGTGTTTTCCTTCCAACTGCCTGGTAAACATCTACAGTACTCTGTCCTGTCAATACTAAAACATCAGCTCTTTGATCTGAACATCATTCCTCTGTAGACCCTTGTCCCCTTTAACAGCATGCTCAGCCTCTCAGGCCACTTAGTTATCTTTGACTGCCAAACTGTCCCCTGCACTTAGCAACACCTTAGGGTAGTGGTTCTCAACCTGTGGGTTGAGACCCTTCTGGGGTCGAATGATCCTTTCAAAAGGGTTGACTAAGACCATCAGAAAACACAGAGATTTACGTTACCATTCATAACAGTAGCAAAACTACAGTTATAAAGTAGCAATGAAAGTAATTGGTTGGGAGTCACTGCAACATGAGGAACTGTATTAAAAGGTCTCAGCATGAGGAAGGTTGAGAACCACTACTTTAGGGTGTGCACCAAGCTGTACTGGGTTTTCATGGCGCCAGTTAACTGAGAGTACAGCAAAGCTTGTCTTGTTCATCTTTGCTGGCCATTTAGTGTCCAACAGGGTGTCCTACCCACAGGAAGACCTCATTATTTGTTACATAAATGACTGTCACAATTAGGAGCTTCAGTGCTTCTATTTTGTGGACAATCTGTCATTGAACATATTTTCCATCATTAGTCCTAGTACTGAAATAAAAATTTCATACCCACAACCTCAGTGGTTCCATTTTTTCCTCTTTTTGAGGAAGACAAAAATAGAGAAAGGTGCCCACATTAGGAAGCATTAATTTAACCCTCCTTCATGGATGGTCATAATACACAGAATTCTTGTGTTTTCACAGCAGGTTTCTGTGATTTACATCTTCCCTTACTCATTGATTTTTCTGCTTTTTCTCTTCTTTATTTTTAACAGGTTTCAAAATGGAACCTATTACAATGACATAAGATGCTATTGATAGTACATCAATCTGATTCAGCTATTCTCCTGCCCAGTAAAGTATGACTGCTGTGTGCACAGCCATGTAATACATATCACTTACACAGACATTAGAGAAACCCTGCCTATCCATATGTATGTGTGCAGCCTGCAAAAGTTAATAATGCCATATATCATGTGCACATAGGATGTAAAACGTACTTCAGAATGACAGCAGCTCATATAAAATGAATATTGGCTTACGATTAGAGGAAGCCAGGGAAAGATTTTGTCTTTTCACATCTGTTCTTTCAAATAATAGAATTATTTGCCTTATTCGGTGTGTCTCATCCCAGCCTTCTTCTGTTCCGCTCCCCCTTTTGGGTCCATATATGCCCCTCTCTCCAGCCACTTTAGTTCACTTCAGCCGCACGGATAACAAAAGAACGGCTTTGGAGAAATGAGAGATAGCAATTACACATTGGTATTCATGTTACAGGAGTCACACTGGCCTCCTTGGGGAGTTGAACAATGAATATCCAGCATTAATTGCCACAGACACCATGTGTCTGACCTTGCTGAAACATAATACATCAGTTCTACATGGCAAAATTATTTGCCAGTAAGAGATTTAAAAAGAATGATCATGCAATTATATTGCTGCTTAGAATGACCAATATTGTTTGTTTTTAAGAAAATCCAGGAAGACTTACATTCTCTTAGAAATTGGGCATTGAGGTCACTGTCATATGACTAATTTGCTTAGCAGTTATGGTGGTATCAGTGCCTTTCTAGTCTAGTAAAAAGAGAATAAAATACACTGCTATCCATGATGGGTCTATGGAAGCAATCATAAGGCGTGTGGAGATGGCACTTTTATCCATGAAGGAGGGCAGGATGTCCTTCTTTGTCTGTTATAGGTAGGGTCTTGTCGGTAGCAGAAGTGTACTAGCACAAGTTTCCTTTGCAAAGAGTTGACGTCATCTTTAAAAGAGGAAACCTACTTGCTCTCAACTTTTCTTGCTTTTTTTTTCAAGTCATCAGCAACATAGAAGTTGGATTTTCTTATATGCCTCTTATAGTTCATTTTTTTTTCTGGCAGTCTTCCTGTGGCTGGGTACTGCACACTGAGACTGTCACAGCAAATGCCCTGGAAGTTTGTGTCCATGGCTCAGACTTGGGCTCATACTGCTGGATCAGCAGGGAGCACCCCCTGACTGAGCCAGGGCAGGCCCTGGCTCTGCACTGTGGAAGCTGTGTGTGCAGAAATGAAGATGGTTAAGCTTCTCGCCTTTTAAAAAAGGGACAGACATGAAGAAAGTCAGTGCAGGGGCCTGTGGCATCAGGGTTTTAGTCTAGATGAGTTATAACTAGACATCCATCTTTGTTTGTACTCCGGTAAAACAAGTGCCTGATAAATTTAAAAGCCCAGATCTAAGGCTCGCGCTCTCTCTCGCTCGCTCTCTCTGTCTCTCTCTCTCTCTCTCTCTCTCTCTCTCTCTCTCTCTCTCTCTCTCTCTCTCTCTGTGTCCAGGAGAGCTGGCGGGGTTTGACCTGAGTGGTTTCAATGGTAGCCATTTGCCCACCTTTTAAAGCCGTCTTTACTCACTCACTATCTTAGTGTTTAATAGTAGTTATGCTGTGACTTTCTGGTTTTAATAATGTTTAAGCAACATTAGCCAGGTAGAAGACAGTAGTACAAATGCAGTTAGTATACTGTACCTTTTGAAACTTTAAACTTTCCATTTTCTAAATCAAATTGTTCCTGAAGGTAGTTTTGAAAATAAACTTTTCAAATCCTAATTCCCTACACACATTCATTCTCTCTCTCTCTCTCTCTCTCTCTCTCTCTCCTCTCTCTCTCTTCTCTCTCTCTCTCACACACACACACACACACACACACACACACACACACACTTTACTTTAGCATCTTTATGTCTCTAAGGCTTTTTGTGTTTCCAGAGACCTTGAGCCTAGATTCTGTACAATTAGATGCCTGACCACATCCCTAATTCATTCCAGCTCTTTAAAGAAATGAGGTGACGCTAGTTGTCTCCTTTTTAATTTTTCTCTTCCCCTTTCCTTCTCCCATCCATCACTCTGATCTACAATTAAAGCAAGATGATGAAGTGACCATGGTTCAGGTGAAAGAGCAAGGCCAGAGTGTGTTGGTGCTGAAGAAAGTAGCCGGCTGTGGCCCAGCCCCCACCTTGGGGAGTGCAGAGAACGACACGAGGTGAGGGTCCCGCTGCCCAGGCTTGCTCTGGGTTTCCTTCCCTTCCGCTGCTTCCTTTCCCTGCTCCCTCTCACTCACTCGCTCGCTCCGCTGCTGCCTGCCCTACCCTCCCTTCCTCCCTCCCTCCCTCCCCCTTTTCTCCCCGCCTCTCCAGCGTTCTAGCTGACTGCAGAGCTCTTAGCAGCCAGATGGACTCAGTTCCCAGGGAAAGGACAAGGATGGCAAGATCTTTTAGCCTTTAGGGGATGCCTTTGTTAGGCACCGTTCACAATGGGCAGCTCCCGCCTGCGGGTCTTTGACCCCCATCTAGAGAGGAAAGATTCCGAGGCGCTCTCTGGGCGCCAGCTGCCCTTGCCTACCTTCGATGTGCCTTATTTCAAATACATTGACGAAGAAGATGAGGACGATGAATGGAGCAGCCGCTCACAGTCTTCCACTGAGGATGACTCAGTGGACTCTCTGCTCTCTGACAGGTACGTGGTGGTGTCCGGGACCCCGGAGAAGATCTTGGAGCACCTTTTGAATGACTTGCACCTGGCAGAGGTCCAGCACAAAGAAACAGGTAAGCCGGGGTGGGGGGGATTGGGGAATGTGGGGGTAGGAGGGGGGTCTCCTGCCCCCCAAGCAGCAGCAGCTGGTACCCTGTCAGTATCCCCAGGGGTGAGGCTCCCACTGTTTGGGAAATCAGGATGGGCTGGAAAAGCATATGCTTTGTGTGGCTTTCCCTAAGCTTGTGCTGTTTGTTTCAATCCAGTAAATGGACACATGTAGTTCTTGAGCAGCTGCCTGGGAAGTAGCTGTGGAGAGAAAATGAGGTGAAGGCAAATGTGTGTGGTTGGTAATTTTTGCCAAATCTCATGTAAAGCCACTTGGCAAGAAGCCAGTATTCAAGAGCTCCTGTGCTATGAAAAGCAGCATAAGGGGAGGGGGCTACCAACAGGCTTTCACCTGGTCTGTTGGAAGTGCTGCGGGGTGGTGAGAGCAGCTTCCCTGCCCAAATGTAAACAATTTCTGCCAGCCCTCCTTGCAACAGCAACTTCTGCCCCTCTCCAAGTGGTTATAAACTGCTTGCCCAGAGTAAGGGTTGGAGTGTCCCATGTGACATAGCTTCCCTGACCAGAGATAAACCCTTATTGCTCAGACATCTTGTCATTTTATTCAGCTGAAACCAAAAGACAAAGCTTTCAGCTTTGTACCCCTTTGGAAACACTGTTACTCTCTGTACAGATGTCATACTGGTAATTTCTTTTCTCACAGAAGGAAGAGTGGTTGCTTCTCTTAACCAGCGTTTGTAATCTGTTTCAGCCTAGAGCAGTTAACCCAGTGAACAGGCTTCTGGCAGTAGCCTGAAGTTTGCAACTTGATCTGATGAGTGCCATACACGTTTTTTGCTGCTACAAAGGCACCTGGGACCCCCACAGTGTGCAGTTTATTGATTGCATCCAGAAAAGGCAGCTGTAGGTTGTGCTAGTGCAGAGTAACTGCTTGGGTTTTACACACAGAAGAGACTGAAATGCCAGTCCAGGAGCAGGTTCCCTAGTGTCCCAGTAGTTCTGTCTGCCTGTGAGCCGTGCTTTATAAAGGACTGTAAGGGAAGCAGTGATGTGTGAAATATGTGAATAGGTTTAAAAAAAAATAACTGTGTGACCCAGCCATGTATCTTATAATATCATTGTTTAATTTAAAAGTCAAGTATTTATTTTGCATACAACTGGGAAAGAGTAAGTTATTGCTTATACACACAAAATAGATTATTTTCAATAAAATAAATGTATCTTTGTGGCACTCACTGGGTTATTTTGTATGTCTGAAAATTCACACCTTTTGCCTTTGAGCAACATTCCAATGCTCTGCCTACGGATGTCATCACAAGATGAGTCCCCCATGTGCTGATTGCCATAGGTTGTTGGGAAGAAAATACAGGAAAGTTGTCACAGAAAGGGCAGGGTGGAGCCATGGAGAGGTGGAATGATTTCTCTACTTCTTAACGTTGTAAGCATAGAAATTATTTAATAATAATTTGGTTCCCTTACACACACTTCTTTATAACTTCACCCAGTCTGTATATTCCTTTCTTTTAATCTCTTGTGCTTCTCAGGATCAAACCCAGGGCTTCCAGCAAGCTAGCAAGTGCTCCATTGCTGAGTTACACCTGCAGCCTGCTCTCCTTACTTTTGAGAGAAATGGTCCAGGAACTCACTAACAGGGTCACCATTTGATACTGGAAATGACATGTCACCTCCATGTCTCTAATGCCACGAGTTGCCTCCTGTTTATAATGGAATATGCATGTTATCTAGTGACATTTATTTCTGCTTTCTTCTCAGTTATACTGACCACAGGGTCACATGTGCCTCTTCAGGCAAACACACAAAAACAAAGAGGATCAGGATACACTGGATAGACCCTCCAGCCCTAATGTAGGTGGTTCAGGAAGGGGCTTGTCTGGGTCAGCCTCACCTGATTTCTTACTCATTTATTTGATTTCAGGGAAGGACACATGGACACATGTGCTTCTTCAGAGTTTTGTAAAGACATTTGAAAAAAATATCAAGTAATAGCTTTTCCTCTCATCAAAGGAGAATTTCATGAAAATGAAAAAGCCGACTTTGAAGACAGTGATTGATGTGTGTATATGAGAGGATCTTATGGGGAAATGGCATGGCTCTTTGAAACTTCAAGGAGAGAGCTACCATGTGGTTTTTTGTTGATAAGTTTTAAAGATATAAATATAAAATACATGTATTCAAATTGAAGAAAAGTGGTTATGGTTTGTTCTAGTTTGGATACTACATGAATTGGACTTTTAAAGTAATAGTGGTCCCTCGTCGCTGGCAAAGGTGAGTGACACCTCAGTCATGTTGGCCAAGTCTCCTATTAGAGACTCATGTATGAGGGCCTAATGGAGGTGTAGAAGCCATATGGAAGACAGATGGAGGGAACGAGAAGGGGCTGCAATAAAAGTATACAGCAGCATTTTTACGTTCTTGAGAGTCTCTCTTAGTGCGATGGAGCCATATGGGGCCCATGTTGCCATATGGTAGCCCCTACACATGGCCCTGGTGGCACCGAGGAGGAAAGAAAGAAGTGGAAGTCTCTGGAAGCCTGAGTGAGCTGACATTCCTTTATTCCTGTACCCACCAGAGCCTGGGAGAACAAACAAGAGATAGTTCACATCTTTCTCACAGAAGATACTTACTTGTGGAAATGTGTGTGCAAGCCCGGACAGAGTAGGCTCCAGTGATCACATGGGACAGATTGGCTTGATTACCAACTGGTGTTAACATTGAAATGGAAGAAGTTGACGGCATTGAATAGAGTAGAAAAGAGAATGCCAGGGCTCTGAGAGAAGGCTTTTATTTCTGTTGTTATTTGAATCAAGAATAGAACAGAAACACTTCAACAATTCATGCAGCATTCTATCACCAAATCAAGCTGAGTTTTAAAATCATAATTTGAGATGCTTAAAGGCAACCAACTCAACGATTTTTCTAAATAATTTGATCCTCATATAGTCACCAAAGTGATTTCATGATTTGGCATATCTTTCCTGTCTGGTGACACCAGGCATAGGAGTCACCCAGTGATGTAGGTGGAATGAATGAATGAATAAGTGAGTGAATGGATGGATGGATTTAGTTTTTATACTTTTATCAAAGAAGAATGGAGAATGCTGGTAGGGAACAGGCAAACCTTTAAGCATCCTTTGCAGGCAGCTTTGAAATCTTCGTTAATCTACGATAAACACCCTTCTGTTTAGGAATTAGTAATAGCACCCAAATAGCAAGCAGCCGTGAAATCCACTGAATAATAATTTTTAACATTTTTTTCTTTTAACCTACTTCTTTATTCTTTTAGATAGAAAAAATGCTGAGAGTTAGCCATTGGATATTTGTTTGTGATTGTGGGACGTGATTAAAGCTGTTTTCAAAGATTTTCTTTTCTTTCGCCGTTCAGGTTCTGACTTGAAACATTCAGAAATGTTAGAGAAAAATCCAGCAGTTTCTGCAGCTCTGCCTTTCATCTGCCCAGAAATAGGACAGACATCACTGGGCATTCCCAGCCTGGGAATAAAAAGAAGGAAGGAAAGACAGGAAGCTATGAGTGGAGGAGCTGGGGGGAGGGGAGGGGTGGAGGACAG
>CABHPR010117664.1:8608-27251 GCA_902168415.1 Peromyscus melanophrys
TGGTTTGGAGTAATCACAGTCTGATAAATGTCTGTCTCTCGGAACCATGAGTATTCTTCCCTAGAAGAGAAAATCTTGACAGCAATTTCTCCCCACCATTTGTCTTGCCAAACTTTTACAAACTGACCTTTGCCAATGCTTTCTTGTAACATGATGGTCCTGGCAATTCTTCTCTGAACAAGTAGCGGTAAACCCTTTGTCCCAGGTAGCAGCATTATTGCAGTCACCAACACGATGAGAAGAAGCCAGCAACTCAGAGCAGCAGCCACTGCCTCCATGGTCCCACCACTGTTTGTAGCTGGGTCCTGGCCGCAGCTTCTCCTTAGTAAGCCTCCTAGGCCAGCCTCAAACTCGGGATCCTCCTGCCTCTACCTCCTTCAGCAAATCCAACAAGCGTGCACCACCACAACCGGCCGAGTGTAGCTCGGATCTTTTCAAGAATTCGTACCACTAACGTTGGGCACCAGATGTAGCAGGAATCTTAAAGAGTCTTTATTAATAAAACAAACCTGAAGCCAGTTATTGGGGTGAAATGTTGGCTAGTCAGAGAGACAGAACAAGCCACAGCTTCCTCACCTGGCCAATTCCTCAGGTGGTCTTGTTTCCTCAGACTGGAAGTCTCTGTGTCCTCATATCCGAATGGCTCTCAGCTGAACTGTGCTGCTAGAAACCTGAATGCTTAACCAGCCAAATGCTTCTAGTTTCTGGTCCTCACGCCTTATATATCTTTCTGCTTTCTACCACCACTCCCTGGGATTAAAGGCTCGCTTTCTGGGATTAAAGGCGTGTGTCATCATGCCTGGTCTTTTCTAATGTGGCCTTGAACTCACAGAGATCCAGAAGGATTTCTACTTCTAGAGTACTAGGATTAAAGGCATGAGTGCCACCATTTTCTAGCCTTTGTATCTAGTGGCTGTTCTGTCTCTGACCCCAGATAAGTTTATTAGGGTGCACAATATTTTGGGGAACACAATACCACCACAGCTGTCCAAAAAATAAGGTGGAGGAAGATGCTCAGAGTTGGCCTCCAGCCCTGCCCCCTTTTACTGCTTCTAAGGAATGAGTTCAGACCATATGTACAGGATTTATCAGCAGTATGATATTCATCTCCAAATACTTGTATGTTTTCCCTTTTTCCTTTTAAGATTCTTGGGTGCCATGCTAGTAGTCTCTACGTCCACATTCTGTTCTCTATGCAGAATGGTTTCCTCTCAGGTTTATCCCCATGAGATCCTTGTTTGTATTTCCCTCTTCTGTAAAACCTCCCTCAGGCCCAGCTCCCATCAACTCTTGTGTACGTTACCTGTTTTTATATTAGGAAATAGTTTTTTCATGATTGTGCAGTTACTTGTTTTATAATTAGGAAATATATCCTTCATTGCCTTTAGCTGGTACATTCGATGTTTTTAAATGAATAAATGAATTAATGAATTAATATTGGGAATCTTGGAATTTCTTCCAACAGTTTTTCAACCTTGGTCAGTAGACTCACTAAAATACATGGACTTTCAAGACTCTCTCAGAAAAGTAAAACTGCCGTGCATTTGATGCAAAAGTAAAAAACTATTTTTCCAGAGAACCTGTGATTACAACAAGGTTTTACAAATGAACATTAGACATGAACACAGTTCTACAGTACAGGATATTTGTGCTCATGAGCTACATCAAGACAAGCAAGGGGAATATGGGTGGGGGTGAGGACTGAGGTGCAGATAGGTTAGGGTCAGGGTCGGGGGGCATGACCCTTACTTTGAGTCTCAAGCTTTTGGTCTCTAGACTAGTCTTCTATCTCTAACAAGTTAGAACACTACAGATTAATATGTTGAAAATGCTCAGGAAGGATTGAATGCCAAGAGTTTGAATTACTGTGTATTGCTAAATTACCACATACAGACAATTGAAACAGCATGTGAGTCTTCAGTACACCCTGCCTTTGTTTAATGTGAATTAATACCCATAGTAAAAATCCATAACTACAAGCAAGTAAAAGAAAGAGAATGAAGGAGCTGGACAAACAAAAGAAAAAAATTCCTTTAGCAACATGTGTGCCACAGGCTGGGAAGACCAGTTTCTGTAGCCATTAAAAGTCCCACTTATGAAGGAAGTGATTTTATAAGTTGTCACTGATGGCAGAACTCATCTCCATGGTCCATCTCATCCCTCTTTTCTCTAGGTGGAAGAAACTGACACACAGAGAGGCTAAACTGCCAACCCCAGGACGGAGCATTTCATAGCTGTCCCTGATGTTCCCCCCTTGGACTTCTTGCTTTTGCACTCTGTTCCTCAGACCTGCATTCTAGTCCTGTAACTGTGGTAATTGCAGTTCCTGGGCCAAGCCTTTGGTCTCCTTTGATAGCCCTTTGAAGTTGCTCAGAAGGGGCTGTCACAGGTCCTAGGAGGAAAAGGACCAAATCAAAGTGACTTTTCCTTCTAATTAGTTCTATTTATTTTTGAAGGAGGAAGTTTGTCAAAGATCTGTTTACAGAAATCTTGCTGAAAAAGCACAGAAATTAGAGGGCAGTCAAGAAGTGTTCCCAGGGATGTGTGTGCATCAGTCCTAGGGTTAATCTCTGACCTAATGTAATTAGTGGACACACTGCTACTCATTACTTACACCCCCTCCCCCATACCTAGCAGTTAAGGTGCTTCTCTGGTCTGACCTTTAAGAAGTGCCTCCTGATCTCCAAAAAAGGACATAGCATAATGTTGAGATCCATTTGCCCATATCTCAAAATTTTAATAATCAGGAAATCCATAGAAAAATACATTGAAGTTAACCTTGTATTATTTAATAGAGTTGAAGAAATTAGAATAGCACTTGATATGGCAAGACACTATCCAGAGCCATTTGTTGACAGTGTGAGATGGTGTTTGAATCAATGGGTGTCTTGCATCTTTGTAAAACTGTGACAGGGAAACACAGGTTGGGGTCAGGAGGAAGTAGGATCTCCTATTGTAGGATAGATACGCTGTTTGTTGTGGAATATTATTTTAAGATGTGTTACATTTGCTTATGCTTTGGAACATTTGCTTTGATGATGCAAAGATGTGTTGCTTTGTTTTATGTTGCATTTGTTTAACTCTATGAAGCTGTGTTACTTGGCCCATCTAAAATGCCTGATGGTCTGATAAAGAGCTAAACAGCAAGGCAGGAATAGGGATAGGCAGGGCTGGCAGGCAGAGAGAATAAATAGGAGAAAAACATTAGAGGAATCAGAAGGAAGAGCAGGAAAAAGGAGAGGAGGATGCTAGGGGACAGCTACCCATCCAAAAAGCCGCCAAGAAGTAAGAGTGAAAGATATACAGAAGAGAAAGGAAAAGACCCAGAGGCAAAATGTAGACTGTTATTTAAGTTAAGAAAAGCTGACTAGAAATAAGCCAAGTTAAGGCTGTGTATTTATAATTAAGAATAAGCCTCTGTGTTTGACTTAATTGGGAGGTTGATGGCAGGCTCCAAAAAAAAAAAAAAGTAAAAGAGTAAAAACAACCTACAACAGCTGCTGTTGAGCATGTCGTGAATTAATTTCACATCTCACTGACTTGTGCAAACCCCTGTGTCACAGTGGTTTCTTAGCATCTTCATTCTATTAAGTTTTCAGGCACAGCAACTTAGCAGTCAAGAACTGACCTTAGCCCACAGATCCAGGTAATAGTCCATTTGGGGACATCAAGGCAGAAACTCATCTAGTCACGTCACATCCACAGTCAGGAGCAGAGACATACAAATCCAGCCATGCTGCCTGCTTCTGCTCTAGCTTCTTTATTGTTACACAGTCCAGGCCCCAGCCAAGGAAGTGGTTCTGTCCACTTTATGGTGAGTCTTCCATCTAATTAGCAATCTATAAAATCTCCAACAGACATGCCCAAAGCCAAGCTAATGTAAAGAATATCTATTGGTGGAAGTATTAAGGCAACTCCATGTAGTTAAAAGGGAGGTTTGTTTTGTGGGGTAACTTACAAGTAAAGGGATGGGTTACAGGGTCAAGGAAAGGTGAGATGCAGTTCAACAGTGTTCTCTAGAGAACTCTGCTCCGTCTTCCTCCAGCGTCCAGGATCCAGGAACAGAGATCCAGCACATCTGGATCTCAGGTCTTAAGGGCTCCTGTCTCGGCCCTGCCTCGTAGTTGTGACAGTTACCAGAAGCTTCAAAGGGGGTAATACCTCCAGGTCAAAGCTGGAACAGCTACCCCCTACAAATATCCTGTCAATGGTCCCTCTTCTCACTTGACTCTAGTTCGTGTCCCTCTGATAATGCAAACTCACAACCACACTGCCCCAGCATCACTGTCAGGCTTTGAGCAGTTTTCTGCCTTGCATCTAGAGCCCTGGTTATCAATCTGAGGGTCACATCCCCTTTGGGTATCATATATCAGATGTCATGCATATCAGATATTTACATTATTATCCATAATAGTAGCAAAATTAAACAATATTATGGTTAGGGGTCACTACAACATGAGAAGTGCATTAAAGGGTGGCAGCTTTAGGATGTTTGAGAATCATTGATCCTAAGTCTCCAGTGGGACCCTAGGCTGTATGTTCCTAAATATGAAAGGAACCTGCAAAGGAACTTCCTGAATGTCTTTTGCCCATATGGAAACTCATGTTCTGTGTGGCAGACTCCAGCTGTCTGTCCACCTTTACTACCTAGTGAGAGCAGACCACTTCAGGCTATTTAACCCCACCACACAGATTTTGGTCACACTGTGAGTTCCTCTGACCATATCACTCTCCTATGGTACTTGTTCCTAGGCTGTGCCAGCCTCTTTCTCTGGCACAAACACTGCCTGGCTGATTGCTGTTTTCATACTAAACTCACCAGAATCCTTACATTTATTTTTGAGAGCAGGGCTGCAAGGATCCTGCATGCAGATTCACCTAGCTCTAAGCTCCACAGGTGAGGCTTGGGTTGTTGCCTGAGGTCCTAGAGCTTTTGGAAGACTGAAGTTGAATGGTCTGCAACAATAATACTAAATGTATTTTCTCACCCAACTTCTGTAAGTTCATCAAAGTTTAAAGCCATTTAATCACTTATAAGGTGACTGATCACTAATTTTTATGCCCCAAATTACATTTGTTTTAACAGTTTACAATAAATTAGCAACTCTCAACTTTATAAACTAAGATAATTTATCCCTGTTAAAATTTCTGAGCCTTAAAAATGACATTTTTTTTTAATTGAAGCTCTTTTAGTACCAAAATCCACTTTATACAATAAATACAGTTCACGGAGAAAATGTGAACATCTTTATCCTGGATAGTGTTGTTTTTTAAAAAAACTAAGTCAACTTAACAGAGCTTTTATATTCAGTAGCTCTATTTATCACAAGAGTATAATTATAGCAGAGAACAGGAAGATTGGTTGTCATCAGGAGACAGAAGAATAGAAAGTGTACATTTAATTCTTACCACAGCTCTGTATGACTCAGTTTCTCCAAATAGTTAAAGCTTAACAAAGTTAGCAAAGACAAAGTGACAAAAAACACATCATTAAGTCAGCTTTTGTCAACATGGATAGACCATTATATGCATTAGATCATTTTAACCTTTATGTCCGTAGGCCCTGTTTGACATGTTCAGACCTCTGTGACTTGGCTTCAAGTTTTTATGGTTTTCCTCCTGTCTTTATTTTTCTAATTAATATTACCTAAAAGAATTTAACCCTTATTAGAGATATAACTTCAAATTTATAACTTAACTTTTTTTTGACGATCTCACTGATCCTGAGAAAGTTCAGTCTCATCCAGAACTTTAGAGACAGCAATAACCTTGAATGAGAGAACATTCTGTGTAAACGAGGAAAAGCAAGTTGGGGATAGAGTACTCAGAAAGCTAAACATCTGTAATTGTAGTTTTGGCAAACCATTTTTTTTTAAGGTCTGGGAAACATCCAGCTATCTTAAGCTTTACATATAAATCACCTTGACTGGACAATTTAAAAGATGTGAATACCAAGCTGGGTGAGATGACTCACACCGTTAATCCCAGAACTTGGGAGACAGAGGCAAGTTGATCTCTTGAGTTCAAGGCTAGCCTGGTCTACAGAGAGTTCCAGGACAGCCAGAGCTACATAGAAAAACCCTATCTCAAAAACAAACAAGCAAAAAAATATCATGAGACACAACCATAACAAATTTGTCTTGTAGAATTCTGTGATGAAACCGTCTGGTTCTGGGTTTTTTTTGGTTGGGAGACTTTTAATTTTAATGACTGTTTCTATTTTCCTTAGGGGTTATTGGTCTATTTAAACAGCTTGATTTAACTTTTGTATGTGGTACCTCCCCAGAAAATTGTCTGTTTCTTTTAGATTATCCAATCTTGTGTAGTACAGGTTTTTGAAATATGACCTGATGATTCACTGGATTTCCTCATTGTCTATTGTCTTTCTTTTCATTTCTGATTTTGTTAATTTGGATGCTCTCTCTCTCTGCCTTTTGGTTAGTTTGGATAAGACCTTGTCTATCTTGTTTTTTGTCAAAGAACCAACTTTTTGTTTCATTGATTCTTTGTACTGTTCTCTTTGTTTCTACTTTATTGATTTCAGCTCTCAATTTGACTATTACCTGGCATCTATTCCTCCTGGGTGAGTTTGTTTCTTTTTGTTCTAGAGCTTTCAGGTGTGCTGTTAAGTCGCTAGTGTGAGATTTCTCCAACTTCCTTATGTGGGCATTTAGTGCTATGAATTTTCCTCTTAGCACAGCTTTCATAGTGTCCCATAGGTTTGGGTACGTTAGACATTCATTTTCATTGAATTCTAGGAAATCTTTAATTTCTTTATTTCTTCCTTGACCCATTGGTGATTCAGTTGAGCATTATTCAGTTTCCATGAGATTGTAGGCTTTTGTGGGATGACTCACCCCTAACAGGCTTGAGGGCCAGCTGGCCCAAACAAGTAAAAAAGATACTTTTTGAGAGCCAACCTGGGTCTGCCTAATGGCCTTAGCAACAGGAGTTGAAACATGATCTGGAGATGACCCGGACCAATGAGAGGCAGCCATGTCACACCAGCAGATGCATATTCATCAGACCTCCCACCAGGGTGGGGTGGAGGGTATATAAGACTTGCCTCTAGCGGTTGGTGGTGGTGGTGCATGCCTTTAATCCCAGCACTTGGGAGGCAGAGGCAGGTGGATCTCTGTGACTTCGAGGCCAGCCTGGTCTCCAAAGCGAGTTCCAGGGAAGGCGCAAAGCCACATAGAGAAACCCTGTCTCAAAAAACAAAAACAAAACAAAAACAAAAAAAAGACTTGCCTCTTCCTGAATAAACTGAGCTTGTTGTTTTGACCTTCTCCTGGAGTCTGTGTGGTTTGACTCTGCGCCTACTTGGCCCCCGCCCCAAAGGGAACAACAGCAAGGACCCTGCTACAGGCTTTCTGTAATTTTTGTTGTTGTTGAAATCTAACTTTAAGGCATGGTGGTCCAATAAAATACAGGAGGTTATTTCATTTTTTTTTTTAATCTGTTGAGATTTGCTTTGTGACCAAGTATGTGGTCAATTTTAGAGAAGGTTCCATGGGGTGCTGAGAAGAAGGTATATGCTGTGGGATGTTCTGTATGGCAAATGTGTTGCTAATAAAACACTGATTGGCCAGTAGCTAGGCAGAAAGTATAGGCGGGACTAACAGAGAGAATTAAAAGAACAGGAAGGCGGAGGGAGACACAGCCAGCCACCGCCAGGATAAGCAGCATGTAAAGATGCCAGTAAGCCACGAGCCACGTGGCAAGGTATAGATTTATAGAAATGGATTAATTTAAGATATAAGGACAGTTAGCAAGAAGCCTGCCATGGCCATACAGTTTGTAAGCAATATAAGTCTCTGTGTTTACTTGGTTGAGTCTGAGCAGCTGTGGGACTGGCAGGTGAAAGAGATTTATCCTGACCGTGGGCCAGGCAGGAAAACTCAAGCTACAGGTATATTCCTTTGTGTTAGGGCAGAATGTTCTGTAGATCTCTATTAAGTCCATTTCAGTCATAATATTTTTTAGTTCTCTTATTTCTGTTATGTTTCTGTCTGGCAGACCTTTCCATTGGTGAGAGTGGGGTGTTGAAGTCCCCCACTACTAGTGTATGGAGTTTGATGTGTGATTTAAGCTTTAGTAATGTTTCTTTTACATATGTGGGTACCTTTGTATTTGGGGCATTAATGTTCAGAATTGAGACTTCATTTAGATGGATTTTTCCTGTGAATATGTAAAGTCCTTCCTGATCTCTTGATTTTTAGCTTAAAGTCTATTTTGTTAGATATTAGGATAGCTACACCAGCTTGCTTCTTGAGTCCGTTTTATTGGAAAGTCTGTTCCCAGCCGTTTACTTGAGGCAGTGTCTATCTTTGAAGTTGAGGTTTGTTTCTTGTATGCAGCAGAAAGATGGGTCCTGATTTTGTATCCATTCCATTAGCCTGTGTCTTTTTACAGGTGAATTGAGTGCATTGATATAAAGAATTTTAATGACTAGTAATTGTTAATTCCTGTTACTTGTTTGGTGGTAGTGTTGTATGTTTCCTTTCTTTGATATTTGTTGGTGTGGGATTATCTATTACCTGTGTTTTCATGGGTGCATCTAACTTCCTTAGGTTGGATTTTTCCTTCTAGTGCTTTCTGTAGGGCTGGATTTGTGGATAGATATTGTTTAAATCTGGTTTTGTCATGGAATATTTTATTTACTCTGTCTATGGTGATTGAGAGTTTTGCCTGGGTTTGCATCCATGGTCTCTTATGTCTGCACAATGTCTGTCCAGGACCTTCTGGCTTTCAGAGTCTCCATTGAGAAGGCAAGTGTTATTCTCATGGGTCTGCCTTTATACGTTACTTGGCTGTTTTACTTTGTAGCTCTTAATATTTTTTTCTTCTGTATGTTTAGTGTTTTGATTATTATGTGGAGAGGGGACATTTTTGGGGGTCCAGTCTATTTGCTGTTCTGTATGCTTCTTGTATCTTCATAGGCATTTCCTTCCTTAGGTTGTAAAAGTTTTCTTCTATGATTTTGTTGAATATATTCTCTGTGCCTTTGAGCTGGTATTCTTCTCCTTCTTCTATCCCTATCATTCTTAGGTTTGGTCTTTTCATGGTGTCCCAGACTTCCTGGACATTTTGTGTTATGACTTTGTTGGCTTTAATGTTTTCTTTGACTGACAAATCTGTTTCCTCTATCATATATTCAATGCCAGAGATTCTCACACCAATCTTTTGCATTCTGTTGGTTATGCTTGCAGCTGTAGTTCCTGTTCTGTTACTGAGTGTCACTACACGGGTGTGTGTGTGTTCACACAGGTCTGTGGAATGAAGACTCAGAGGCATCTTAAGAATGAATTTAGCCTTTCATGGCTTCAGGGGAGTCCAGCCTCAAAGGACTGAAGCACTATCCCCTCACCTAGGGCAGTTTTATTTCTCTCCATTATAGTTCAGCCAGTTAATTTCCATATGCTCAAAACAACCTGAAAGGAGCTTCCAACAATACAATGCCAACTGCAAATTTCTGAATTGTCAGGTACCTTGGTTTTCTGAACCAAGTTTTGCATAGGCCTTTGTATCCTTGGGAAACTCAGAGACTAGATTCACATAGAGGGCAACAAGGTAACAAAAAGTGTCTGCTAACCAAAAGATGGATTAGGGCTAGGTGCTGCTCTCTGGAGCCAGGCCAGGTGCAGCTCAGCATGAATGCCATCACACTGTACTCAGATTTTCCATTTCCAGGATTCCCTCAGTTTGTGTCTTCTTTATTGCTTCTATTTCAGTTTTCAAGTCTTGAACTGTTTCCTTCACCTGTTTGATTGCTTTTTCTCAGTTTTCTTGGGTTTCTTTAAGGGATTTATTGATTTCTCCCAATTTTTCATTTTCCCTTTAAAGGCCTCTATCATCTTCTTAAAGTCATTTTTAAGGTCGATTTCTTCTGCGTTGGGATTTTGAGGTCTTGCTGATGTAGAACCACTAGGTTCTGGTGATGCCATATTGATTTTTATGTTGTTGAATGTATTTTTGTACTGGCATCTATCTATCTCTTCCTCCATTCACTGCAAATGGTGTCTGTGTCTGAGGGAGCCTTTTTAGGTCCATGGGTGCTCATGTTCCAATGGGAGCTCTGGGTTCACTTGAGCTCTGGGTCCTCTCTTAGCTGGCAGAGTCTGTGTCTCAGGGAGCAACTGTGATCTTGGAGGAGGGGTGGGGCTTGTAGGTTACAGAGTCTGATGAGGAGTGGTGCCTGTAGGAGTCCTACCTGGTGGCCTGCAACTGGGACTCCAATGGGTGGGGGATAGAGGCACTGGTTGTGCACCTAGGCCTAAAACATAGAGGCTGGGGTGATCAGTCCACTTGGAGCTGGTGGAGTCTGTGTCTGCTGGATTATATATCCTTTAGGCTTGTCCATTTTTCATGTGCTGTCAATTATTAAGTCTGCTTCAGATCTTGGCTCCAAATTAAACTGAAGAATTTAAACCAAGACAGGAGACTTCCTGTATGGCCACTTGGGCAGATGGGAGATTGACACAGCAAAGATAATTACCAGAATTATTTCTTAAGCACATCAATATTGTTCTTTTCAAATAGCTGCTACATAGGGTCATCTTGCCCACTTGGCAAGAATTATGTTTTTACTGATAAGAGCACAGAGGACTTTTATGGCAGACAAGGACTTGGTAGTTGTGACCCTACTCTACCCACCTTAGAACTGTCCTTTGTTAGGCGACAAGAGCCAAAAGGCTGGTCAATTCTAGTGAATAAACATTTACATCCTAGCATCTTGAATCTTACCTCTAACCTGCTTGGTTAGCCTCACTTATTTGTGGAGGCAGTGCTGACCTAGCTAAATTCTACTTTGTGGGATTCAGTGTCTCATAAAAAAAATCCATTAGCAGACCCTTTATAACACTAATTCTATTCATTTGAATTACTTTGACATTATAGACAGTACTGTATCAAAATAATTTTCCAAGTAAAATAACCTTTTACTCAACCATATTTGATGTTTTAACTAGAGTTGACTTTGTTACTCCTTACTCTTTAGAACAAAGAAAACATAAATTCAAGGAATATCTGTTAATACAAAATAATGTTTCAATACAAACAAGAAAATCAGATATCCAGGAGAGGTCAAGTTTAATTCAGTTCTGCAGAACTACATTAGAGTTGTCCACTAAGAACCTAACATGTGCCACATTTGTAATTTTTACTTTCCAACCATTTTTTAACTTTAAAAAAATGAATTTTTGTAACTCTTAATACAGTTATCATTCCAGATATTATTACTTTAATGTGATATTTAAAAGCATTAAGAGGCCTGGACATGTATTCCAGTAGTAGAATGTTGCCACTGAAGCACCACAAAAGAAACGGCACTATGGCACTTAACCTTCTCTTTTGGTATTGAGTCTTCAAAAAATCTGGTGTGTGTTAGTACTTTCAGCACACCTTGATTTGTACCTGAGGCTATTTTATGTGGATGATGCACTAGATCATCATCTTCTATATATGTTCAAACTTGCTGTGGGATGGTCTGTATGTCAAACATGTTGCTTATTGGTCAATAAATAAAGCACTGATTGGCCAGTGGTCAGGCAGGAAGAAGTATAGGCGGGACAAGAAGGAGAGAATTCTGGGAAGTGGAAGGCTGAGGAGACACTGCCAGCCGCCACCATGACAAACAGCATGTGAAGATGCCGGTAAGCCACAAGCCATGTGGCAAGGTATAGATTTATAGAAATGGATTAATTTAAGATATAAGAACAGTTAGCAAGAAGCCTGCCACGGCCATACAGTTTGTAAGCAATATAAGTCTCTGTGTTTACTTGGTTGGGTCTGAGCGGCTGTGGGACTGGCGGGTGACAGAGATTTGTCCTGATTGTGGGCCAGGCAGAAAAACTCTAGCTACACAAACTCTTCAAGGGGAACAATTACAATTTCTTTAAAAATTTATTTTCTATATATTCACTTGCTTACCCACTTGTGCAGGTGCATGCAAGATATGGTACACATATGCAGGCCACACTGACCTTCAGGCATGTGTACTGTGAATGAAACAGGTTGTCAGGCTTGGTGACAAGCAGCTGCATCTGCTGAGCCATCTCACCAATCCAAGAGAAAACAGTTTAAGAAAAGTATGTATATGTACCGAGATACTGACTTAGGAGCTATGCTGTGCTGTAGAAGTCAGTGTTTGGTTTTGAAAGTCTGCATTCTAAACACCCTGGCCTCAAACTTGAATTCCTTCTGTCCCAAAGTACAGATCATAGATTGGTACCACTGCAGCTGTTATGGGTAATTTCCTGTGTTTTTTGGGCTACAATGCCCAGTTGTTTTTTCAAACAGTAGCCTAGATGTTGCAGTCAAAGAATCTAAGGACAAGCTTGGTGGCACATGCCTTCAATCCCAGGACTCAGAGGCAGAGTGCTGTCTCAAGTCTGTGAGTAGGGGGGCCAGCCTGGTCTCCAGAGTGAGTTCTAGGACAGCCAGGGATACACAGAAACCCTGTCTCAAAAAACAAAAACTAACAAAATACAAGAAGAAAGTCTTAGGTGTGACTAATATTTGAATCTGTGACTTTGAGGACAGCAGGTGGCCCTCTGCCTAGGTGGATGGACTTCATCCAATAGGAAAGCAGCATTGGAGGGTGATAATCTTCCTCTGCAGTTGTTAGGAGTTTCATTAGCTCTAAAATAACAGATTTTGTCAGTTCTACCAAATAACATGGTCCTCACATTTTAGTATACTCTCTGAATTTGTGAATCTGTTTTAGAATTACTGGAATGTCTAATTGACCACATTTAATTTCCTCTCTTGATTTTGCATGTAGTTGGTAGCATTTGCTAAGGGGTCATCAGATACTGTACTAGTGTATAGCTAAGAAAAATGTTGAGCTAAGACTTCATATGAATCTTGTCTACTTCACTAAGTACACAAATCTTAATTCACTTCTTGCCTCAAACTAAAATTTAAAAATATGGGACCTTGACTGTAGCTCAGTGGTAGAGCATTTGCTTAGTTTGTACACAAAGCTCCCTCCCCTTTCCAAAAATCTCCTTCATACAGAATTAATTAATTTTTTTAATTAATAGAGATCAGGAAGTGATGACATCTGAAGATCAGGTCCAAGAGGGGAAGAGAGTTATGAAACTCAAAACAGAAATGGTAAGGTATGTGTTTAGCACTCAGACCTTTTCTACATTAGTTATGAAGAAATGAGTTCTGAAACACTGAGTCCCCTTAATTCTTGTAGGCTGATGGAGAAAATATTGGAAACACAATTGAAAAAAACTGCATTCCATCAAAAAGCTGATGACATAACCAGTTCAGAAATACACAACTTGAAGGATAATATTCAAGCTGTGCAATTATTATCAATTAGAGATGATTTCCAAGGACAGACTATGACATCAGACCAGGCATGTCACCTTACAGACAATAAAAAGATGCAAGCAACTGCAGAAAAGCACCAACAGGATGCTAACATGCCTAAAAAACGAGTGCTTGGCTATTATCATGGCCAGGTTGTTCAGTCTAAGATTAATTCATTTAGAAAGATTCCAAATGTCAACAGTGAGAGTCTTGCAATAAGCAAGAAACTTCCCATTACTGTGTCTAAAGCCTCAAAGTCTCAGTCTGTGCCAGTAAATGCCATCAGCATAAGAGTCTCAAGTGGGACTGCTCCACCAAGTTTGTCAACACTAAATCTGTGAGTGCTATGTTGAAGAACACACTTCAATGGGACCACCTATTAGAAGCCTCCGCAATGATACCCTCAAAAGAGGGCCTTTGCAGGACCCTTGCCAATGTTACAATCAGAAAAGGGACTCTTAAAAAAAGAATCACTATCTGGGGTCAGCACCCGTCCTCAGGACACAAAGAGAGAAGGCACCATCAAGAAGCATGACATCTGAAGGTGTATCCACAACTAATTTCTCTAACACCAGAGGATAGAGAAGTCAAATAATATTGACCAGCACGGATACACAGTAGCAGGAGCAACTGTTCATAGATCAGTTCAGCCCAGAGAAACCACAGAAGAGAGAAAGTAGAGTAAGTAGATGAAATCCACTTTGTCTTCTTAATTTTCAATAGAATAACATTTGTGAATTCAGCTTGTAATTTCCTTGAATGAATTAGAATTTCTTTATTTGGTTATTTTCTGCCACAGAAGCAGATTTATGTATGGAGTAATAAGTCCAAATCGTTATAGGTTTGAGTATAGTTTGCTGGATGCTCTTGATCTCATCAGAATGCTAATTATGGTTGAGAAATACACAAAACTTAGCCATTTAAAAATGCATTTTCTTGGTTCTTTTTTTTTAGAATTTATTTTATTTTATTTTTTATTCTTTTCTCAAACATTACATCCTAACGGCAGTTTTCCCTCCTTCCACTCCTCCCAGTTCCTCTCTCCACCTCAACTCTCCTCCAGATCAACTTCTCCATTTCCCTTCAAAAAAGAGCAGGCCTCCCAGGGATGTGTGTGAGAGGGCATTGGATCCCATGGAACTGGAGTTACAGGTGGTTGTGAGCCTCCTGATGTTGGTGGGAGGAACCAAACCCAGGTCCTCAGCAAGAGCAGTAAGCACTCTTAACCTCTCAGCCATCTCCCCACCTCCTTTGAACATATATTTGATCTCATTAGGTTCAAGAGTTCACCTCTGCAAACAAATACATTGTATATTCCACCAGTTTAGAACTATGTATAGACTTAAAGTTTTCTTGATTTGTGTATGAGTGTTTTGCATACATGGATGTCTATGCACCATGTATGTTCCAGAGGCCAGAAAGTATCAGGTCCCCTGGAACTGGAGTTACACATGTTTGTGAACCACCATGTGGGTGCTGGGAATCACACCAGCGTTTCCTGAAGAGCAGCTGGTGCTGTTGAGCCATCTCTCCAGCCCTTGATTTGAAATATATTTACTGCTTCTGCTTGTAGAGCTCAAATGACTAAGTGGAGAACTGGCAAAGGAAAAGGGCTAAAAAGGTCATCTAATTTAGTAGCTAATCAGTCTGAGCCAAAAGGACCGAGTGAAAACCCAGTCGAGTCCTTTTGGACTACCATGGCAGAAGAAGATGAACAGGGATTATTTACTGAAAAAGTAAACAAAATAATTTCTGAATGCCTGAACCTGATTAATAGAGTCCTTTTTTAAAAAACTATGTATGACTGTTTTGCCTGTATGTATGTCCCTGTGTGTGCCTGATGCCAGCAAAGGCTAGAAGAGGGTGTCAGATCCCCTGGAACCAGAGTTACAGACATTGTGAGCCACCATGTGGGTACTGGGAACTGAACCCAGATCCCCTGGCAGAGTAGCCAGTGCTCTTAACCACAGAGCCATCTCTCCAGTCTTCTAAGATAGAGTCTTTATTTTTGTACATCTTATAATTTAAATTTTTTTTAAAGATTTATTTATGTACTTAAATGAGTTCTTGTTATACACATGTATGCAGGTGCCAGTGGAGGCTAAAAAGTGTCAGGTCCCTGAATCTGGAGTTTATAGTCAATTGTGAGCAGCCCAACATAGGTGCCTAGCACTAGTACCAACTCAAGTTCTCTGCTGGAGCATCAAGTGCTCTTGACTATGGTGATATTTTATTTGTACTGAAATGTGATTTTATTTGTATGTTAATAAAGTTGCCTGGGGATCAGAGATAATAGCAAGCCATAGCAGAAGCTGGGCGGTGGTGGCACACGCCTTTAATCCCAGCACTTGGGAGGCAAAGCTAGGTGGATCTCTGTGTGTTCAAGGATACAGCCAGCATGGAGACACATGCCTTTAATCTCAATACCAACCATAGAAGACCTGGAGGTCTGTATAGACAGGCAGTGACAAGGAGGTCATGTGGTTGGGTTTACAACCAATGAGAAGGCAGAACAGAAAGTCAATAAAAGGACAGACACACAGGAAGTAGGCCTCTTGCTGAGGGGAAGGACAGCAGCGGCAGTGAAGGGTAAGAAAGGGTTTTTGGCTCTTAGCTATTGCTCTGACCTCTTGGGCTTTTAACTTTGCATTTGGCTCTGTGTTTCTTATTTAATAAGACTGTTACATCTACATTTGGTGCTCAACATGGCAAGAATTCATTAAAAAAAACCGCTTGGCTTGGTGGTGGGCTGGTTTCCCGTGGCGGCATGCCCAGCTCCCTAGCTCAGGCCTAGCTTGGCCTAGGCCCAAGGCCCAACTGACTGTAGCTACAAGCTGTTACCCGCAGCTGGAGCTACTTGTTTAAAGCCGGTGCTACTGCTAATTGCCATAGCTACATGCAACAGCAGATAGACTGCTTTAGGCTGAAATGCCAACACACATGGTTGGAGCTTAAGGAAGCTGGAGCCCAGACTTGACTCAGCTCAAGTGGGAACACGTGGCTAGATTTAAGAACTCGTGGCTACACTTCCCCCGCCCCTCTCTCTCTCTCTGCATTCACACCTCGGATGCGAGGTAGCTGTTTTGAAATTCCCTCTGATTTCTACTGTTCTACGCAGACTTGGTAAGTCAATTAAGATATCAGATATTTTAAAGGAAAAAACTAAAAGAGAAAAAAATTTTTTCCACATTAAAAAAAAATGGGTTAAATGTACATTGGAAGAAAATTGGGCTTTGTGTGATAAAATTTTAGGCAGTCTGAAAATGGGACAACTATATGAGAAGATTAATGTTGATGGGATTATGCACATTATTACTTTCCTTATTCTTATTTTACTAGTTAAAAAGATAGTCAATTTAAGTGCCAGGATAAAAGCTTTAGAAAAATCTGTTAAACCTGTTAAAATGAATTATAGAGAAACTCAGATTCAGACAGAAGAAATTAACAGTGAAATTGTTTCAGGATTGGATTATAAGATTACAGAAAGAAAGCCTGTTTTCACACAATCACCCTTAATTTATCTGGTAACCTTACAGCAGCTACCTGGTCAAGTGAATGCACAAAATATTTGGACTCCAGTTGAAATGTTAGATTTACAAAGGTTTAAGGAGGCAATAGTATCTTATGGCATGCATTCTCCATATGTAAAGCAAATGTTAAACTCCTGGTCAACTTATAATAAGATTATACTACAGGACTGGTGAGAGCTGGTACATGCTGTTCTGGAACCCGGGGCACAGCTACAATGGCAAATGTGGTTCAAAGAGGAAGCTAAAAACATAGAAAAAATAATGGAGGGCTTAAAGTATACAAATCTTCCAGGATCAGCTTGTTGGAGAAGGCCAATATGCTGCAGTACAAACACAATGTTTATATGATATCTAAACCCTAATTCTATGTCAAATGGCAGCCTTGAATGCATGGAACAGAGTTGAGGAACCAGGAAAGAAAACTGAGTCATTTACAAAGGTTATACAGGGCCCAAAAGAATCTTCCACAGATTTCTTACAAAGACTGACTTCAGCAGTAAAGAGAATGGACCCCAAATTCAGAAGCTAGTCAGATAATAATCGAATCTTTGGCTTTTAAGAATGCAAATGCAGCATGCAAGAGAATAATCAGGCCATTAAAGGCAAGATCTGCACCCTTGGAAGATTGGATTAGAGACACGTTTAATGTTGAGGCTCATGACTATGATGATATGTGGATAGGAGAAGCAATTTCAAGAGGTTTGGGAAATGTCAGATGTTTTGGATGTGGAAAGCAAGGACATTTGAAAAGGGACTGTAAACAGGGCATTCCTAGAAACAATGATTCTTCAAGGAACAATGGTAACAGAATGCCCCTTCTTTCTGGAGTATGCAGAAGGTGTGGTGGATCAACGAATATAGATCAACAAGGGACAGGCAAGGTAATACTTTGCCTTGGTCTTCGTGAAACTCCCAGATGTGGTGGTATTGTGTTCCCCAAAATATTGTGTATGCTAATAAACTTATCTGGGGTCAGAGAACAGGACAGCCACAATATTAAACAGAGGGTAGGCAGTAGTAGCACACGCCCTTAATCCTAGCATTCCAGAGACAGAAATCCCTCTGGATCTCTGTGAGTTCAAGGCCACATTGGAAATGGCCAGGCATGGTGACAACGCCTTTAGTCCCAGAAAGCACACCTTTAATCCCAGGGACTGGTGGTAGAAAGCAGAAAGGTATATAAGGCGTGAGGACCAGAAACTAGAGGCATTTGGCCTGGAGAGGCCTTTGGCCTGGAGAAGCATGTGGCTGGTTAAGCTTTTAGGCTTCTAGCAGCAGTTCAGCTGAGACCCATTCTGGATGAGGGCTCGGGGCATCCAGTCTGAGGAAACAAGACCAGCTGAGGATTCAGCAAGGTGAGATAGCTGTGGCTTATTCTGTCTCTCTGACCTTCCAGTGTTCACCCCAATAACTGGCCTCAGGTTTGATTTTGTTAATAAGAACTTTTAAGATTCATGCTACATCTGGCGCCCAACGTTTGTTGTACGAATTCATGAAAAAGCTGCTTGCCGGTTGTGGTGATGCACGCCGGTAGGATTTACTGAAAGAAGCAGAGGCAGGAAGATCCCGAGTTTGAGGCCGGCCTAGGAGGCTTGCTAAGGAGAAGCTTCAGTCAGGACCTGGCTACAAACAGTGGTGGGACCATGGAGACAAAAGCTGCTGCTCCACGTTGCTGGCTTCTTCTCATCGTGTTGGTAACTGCGGTGATGCTGCTACCTGGGACAAAGGACTTACTACTACTTGTTCAGAGAAGAATTGCCAGGACCATCGTGTTACAAGAAAGCATC